>JACGDI010003462.1:1195958-1212309 GCA_014898725.1 Jacaranda copaia | reverse complement strand
TCATTGTTAGGTATGCATTATTAAGAAAATTATAGATCATTAAATAAAAATATATAAAAATTATGAAGTCAAATATTAATTTCAGAAAAGAATGATACCTCTAGTCAATAAACTCAATAACATTAATTTTCTTCATACTCATATACGTGAAGTTTGATGTTAGAATAAATAAAAAATTAAAAAAATATGAAATTGTACTCATAAAAATTCACACTTTAAAATTGAAAATAATATATAATAATTGCCATAAAATTATATACATATATATTTTCTATTTTCTTGTTTTGCCAAATCTTGATGTAGCTAAATTTTATCAACATCACCATAAATGTAGTCCTATATATCACCATCTTATGATATACGACAAAAGCCAATTGGACGGACTTATATTTATTTGATAACCACTCACATACTTTTATATGCAACTAACCTACCTAACACCCACTATTCTACCCCACGATTATAATACAAAAACACTACTTGTCGCATCATGTAGGCGGAAGCTTGAAAGCCACGACATTATAAGTTTGCAGCTATGGACTATTGTAGTTAATTAGTAAGCTAAAAACGCTAATTAGTTAATGTTGAAAGATCATTGGCCGTCCAGTTGGACAACTGAAATTTCAAATATAGGGGAAGCTAATGGATGTGGGCTTGCCAGTTGTTCCAATCAAAAAAGAGGATTAGATCTTCATATGTCTTTTTCAATTGTCAATTATTTTGGAGGGGCATTATGTGTCTATTTAATTTAGGATCTTCGAATATTTTTGAGAATTTTGGCTGATGGGAAACTCATTCTAGACTTGAACTGCATTGCACCCACCACGTCAAGATGGAGACTTACGACCCGTTTGGTTTTATTTTCGAAACCTGTTTTTACTTTCAGTCATTTATAAAAATTGAACATGTAGTTATAATTTTGAAATAGAAATAAAAATGTGTTTGGATCAATTGTTGGAAAGTAATAATTAAAGGTGGTATAAGATTGAAAAGACAATTGGTTCATATTTTTTTATGTAAAAAAAATTATTTTTTTTAAAATATATATTATTTTATTAATTTTAAAATAATAGCGATTAATTATTTTATGTCAAATCAAATTTGAATTTGATTGATTCAAAAATAGAATGATATGGTAGGTGTAAAAAAAGTTTAAAATAAAAATAAGAATACTTTGAGTAAAAATAGGAAGTAAGTGATAGTTTTCATTTTTTTTTATCTTTGAGTGAAAATGGAAATGAGCCACAAAAATGAAACCAAGCAAGCCATTAAATTAAAAAAAAATTACACAATATGCAAAAATAATATCAATAATTAAATGCATAAGAAGAGATGATAAAATGTTTTTATTAATAATATGTATGTATTAAGTAATAATAATCATTGTATATTTTGTCATAATAATAATTATTTCAAATTTAATAATAATAAGTCCAGTAGCATGTGGCCCAATGGTATAAGCTTCCCATATTATTTAAAAAGTCTCGAGTTCAACTCAAATGTGCGCTTTTTATGAATAAAAATGTGCAGTTTGTACTTTAATTTAATTAATTCAATTTCAATAATTGGATGATATTGTCTTCTCGAAAAAATAAATCGTCATTGTAAAGTTCTAAAAACAATAATAATAATAAAATTGATATTGACAATTAAATTGCTATTGACAAATAAAATTGATATTTGACAATTGTGAAAAATCTCTAATATTTAAACTATTATTAATAAGAATTGTTTAACTATATACCTATAATAAGATTTTTGTTGTAATTTTATATGTCTCCTTAATTAATTTTTAGTAATGGTAATTTAAATACAATTGCTGGTATTACTGAATTTGTGAAAGTAATTATTGTAAAAAAATAAAAGTTACTGTTATTTAATATATATTATTGTGATCAACTTTTATATTATAACTTTTTTTTTTTGGTTTTTTTCCTTTGAAGTGACAAGAGGTTGCACATATTTATTGCCCATATTTTCTGGAACTTGCATTTAATGAGAAAAATAAGGGTCACAATGGGTCAGATTTTAGTGGGATTTCGTTCTTCTCTTTCACCATATATGCATGACATTTATGATATTTTAATTAACTAGTAGATTGGATCTTATATAAATCCGACCTAGCATTTATAGAATTTGATGCGTATGTATCCTTAGTCTGAATTAAAATGGTTATGAAGGTTACGATTGAAAAGCCATTTAACTGATCACCTTCAATAGACAAGTTGAGTTGAAGTCAGAAGAAACAGTTGAGATGAAGATTTGAAGTACCTGAACTGATCTCAGAGGGAACAGCCAAGACAAGGCTTTGAGATGCCCGAGCTGATCTCAAAGTTGCAGTTTTAGGCCCCACACCCGAGAAACAAGAAATGTGGGCTACACGTGGCACCGTGTTGATCAATGTTGATGAATGTGGATAATTAAAGGTTTAGTGAGCGGTTGCAGCCTTAGTTAGTAGGGTTCTTAGTCATATAAAATGTCTTGTACGAGATTATAGAAAATGGATTACTAGATTATCAAAGCGAATGCAAAATTACTTTTTTACTTTTAATTGGTGTTCTATAAAATTAATTTTATTGGCATCAGAATTATTTTGAATTATTATCATGATTTAACATAACCAAGAAAGAAATTAAGTAATGATGCATTAAATTTTATAAACTATAAAAACAAAACAAAATCTAATTACAACCTTTACACTAAAAAAAAATAAAGGAATAGTAGTGGATAAATAATCTATAAAAATTCATCATGTAAAGAAAAACATGCTTTTCATTTATACAAACTTGAACTAGTAATTATCTAATCTTCAACTAGTCCATTATCTTATGTTTTCGGAAAATTTTCATATTATTTTGTAAATATTCTATGATTTGTTTAAACTATTTAATACCATCAAATGTCTTTTAACCAATGAATAGGTTGATTGAATATTTAATACATTACTAAAAAACAAGGTATTTACTATAGAAAAATTACTACAAAGTTAATTTTACAACTATTGCTACAAATTTTCATAGAAAATATAATTTTTTTAAGTAATAAACAAAAAAATATTAATTATCAATCTATAGCCTTGTTGAAAGCTCAAATAATTGACTAGCTATTCATTATATGTAGAAAAATTAATATATAATAATAATAATAATCATCATCATCATTATCATCAGTTACAAATTAGTTGTACCAATGGTTAATTATGAGAGCATATACTCTGAATTCAATTTGATCAATTTCACAAATAAAACTACAAATTTTTAACATCAACTATAGATTGCTCGTGGCTACAGTTATAAATTTTTTAGCGACAATGTTAGACTAATGTATTACAAAATTTAATAATCAAATCATGTAATATTGAATATATCAGTCATTTATATTTAGATATCTATAGAAAAATCCAAATGTAACCCAATGTCTACCTCACTTAAAAAACCGAAAAAACAAAAGTAAAAGTAACATATATCTTTCTTCTTCTTACTACAAAACATGCAAAGATTTTCATTTGAAGGCAGAAGCTAGCGCTTCTATATATTGTACATTTTTTTTATTTGTAAACAATTTTCGACCTAAAAATATAGGGTAGGGCTGAAAAACAAAAAGAAAGATAAAAAAAATAAAATTGTAGGATTTCAACTGACTATGACCTAAATAATATAATAAAATTTAAAAAAATGTGTAACTATAATCGAATTAAAGTAAAAAAATGTATATATATGTACAAGCCCTTATTGTTTGGCCTCCTAACTAGAAGAAAATTGACAAAGCCAACTAGTAGTGCTTGGAACTATTAGTTTTCCCTTATAAAGAAAACTATGATAACGTGAAAAACGTCAAAATTGAGATGGTATAATAAGTATCAAGTTGGTATATTTTTTATGAAAAAAAGATATTGTTGGCCTTGCCAATTCACAACGGAGGAAAAACAAACAAAAAAAAAGGAAAGAAAATGTTCGTTGTATCCACGTGGGCCAATGGGAAGCCATTTTTGAATGTCCCCAAGAGGCAGCATTCACTATCGAACAAGAAATTAGATTTGGACATCACTTTCTTGTTCATAGTTAATTGCAATTTACTAATATTAAACTCCAATGATTAACCATGTGAAATTTTATATTCAACGGCTAATGGTTCTTGTTGAATCTTGCAATGTCGTCGAGATATTTGGCATTATACGACCTAACCGCACCTGTTCCTGCTATTTTTTATTGAATTATTAGCATTTGTTTATGGATATATGAAAGTGGTACTTTGTTTAGATCCATCCTACAACTGCTGACCAAGTTCATCAGGAGTACAGATGATACGTAATACGGAGGCTATATTTGTTTGTATTTTGGGTGAATTGTAGAAAATATTCTGGGAAAAGGTGTTTGGAAAGTGAGTTGGGAGAATTTGATGGTTGTTTATTTTTATTTTTGTGGGTGAGTGGAGAATATTTTGGGAGAAAATTATTAATTTTATAGTATTTTGTAAGGGGACAAATTTTACTATAAATGTTACATTAATCACTTTTTCGTTGGGTTAGTAAGGTGAAATGAATATTTTGATATTAATTATAAATATATGTAGATAAATGGAATGATTGGAATATATTCACATATACGCATTGGGGAATGATTTTTTAGACTGAATAGTAAGAGGCATTTTGGAGACAATTTTGTGCGCTTTGAGTGAGAAGTGTGGTTGGGAATGTGACATTTTGTTTATTTAAATTTTGGGAATTGAAAAATATCTTGAAAAAATGCAAACAAACAAAGCCCTAGTTTTATTTTACATTAAAAAGTCGAGGAATATGGGACTTAGATGTAACTTCTTTTTCCTTACTCTACTTATGGAAATGTCTTTTCAGAATAAAATTTTTGATTAATGCATGCCGACGGGAGCTACCTAAATGCAAATCAAACGCCCATATCTAATAAGATGTTGTAACGACATTGATCTTATCCTATGTCAAGAAATCAAGAGGTATAAAACTTACATATCTGTTCCACTTTCTTGTTTATTTATAAAGTATTTTTAGGATAACATCCGTTTTTTCACGATAAAACCTCCCACAAATGAGTTTCGCTAGAGTAATACCTCAATAAGCACTATACATATACATGAATTATAGAATATGTTTATGAGGAATAAGCAGGAATATGCTTATGAGATGTCCTTGAAATTCTTGTCTAATGAGTAATTATCAAAATTTGCAAAGGTCTTGTCAGATAATATTTTTAATAGGTATGTGGACAGAGGTATAGTAAAAAGATGAAAATGGCTCTTCCCGGATGTGAAAGGATACCAATTGGCAGTGGGACACTCTCACCATGACATAACCAAGTTTGTAGTGAGAGGTGATTTCATCAACTAGATATTTAATTTCAGTAGATTCCTATGATTTTCGATACTGCGATTTGATTTCTAGGGTTCTTTTAAAAAAACATAATTTGTAAGCAATGCAAATGTTGTGGAAATTTCTACTAGAAACCTTCAAAAATTCACTAAAATCTCCTTCTTTTTGTTATACAAGTCGATCATTTTATTTCAGATATATATATATATATATATATATTCAATTCAAGATTTGTTATGTAAGAAATAATACAAATACATAGATTGCCTTTTAACAAAATAATTAAAATAATTGAAGCACTAAATTTACGATATAAAATTGAAGTACAAATTGGGATGTTTATAATTTAAAAATCACTTATAGATAATTTTTTGATTCCTTTTTCAATGTTATGGCAATATTGGTTGGATCAAAATTAATCACACCATGCTTTGATTCTCTCAATGAAAGCACAAATATACAAACATCTATGAACCAATTTTATAGGAGGTCAAATTGTAAATTAACTTGATGACATTCTATGCAAGGCACAATATAAGAAATAAAAAATTCTTATTCAAGAAACTAAAGGTACGGATCTCTGTGGTTGATTATAATGAATAGTTATTGTAAAGGATCAGACTAATAACGTATATAATATTTAAATTCTTGATGTAGATATTACATAGTTAGTTCTTACTATTCAAATACTATGAGTGCAATAGGAACATTCATCAATAAAAGAATCACTCGAAGATGATTATTTTATAACTATTAAGAATGAATCAAATCAATTGATTTTATTTCTCAATCTATCTACTTATTCCTATGGAACCAAGCTCCCCTCCGAAGAAAAGAACAAATAATCACATATTTACTAGCAACTAATAAATTCCAAAGTTTATTATAAAAGGGACAATTGAAGAAGAAATGATAAAGATTTAGGGACTATAAAGACGAGGGAACATAAAACCGCCACAAAGGTAACAGGCAAGTGGCCTTATAAAGAAAGCCAGTTGTTGGGATCTAAAAATTGATGGAGGGATGGGGGAGAGAAACCTAAGTTCATTCACACTTAATTTCTTGGAATGAAAAGACAAAGACAACCAATCTCATATGTTGTCTCCTCATTGTACATACATTTACATTATTCTTTCATTCAATTTAACTTCTTCAAGCAATTTCAAATAATCTACAAATCCAGGCCTCCGAAATGGTTTAATACTCATTTAAAAATTTAAAAAAATTATAGTATTATGTAATAAATATTTTATACATTGAAATTTTTACACCTACTTAAAATGTGCGAATATTATTGATTTAGTTATAAACGTGAGTAGTCATTAGATTCAATGACATTAATTTCGTATAAAAGTATAAAGATGGAGGGTTTAAATTTACCAAACTCTTAATATATGCTGTACGTATATATATGTTAAAGAAAATTTATAGATAGACTAAGAGCTACTTTCCCTTTGGTTCCGAATCTCCAACATGACTCTTGGGCTATGTGGGCTATCAGTCCACTGCAGCTGGTGTTCGTAATTCAAATAGGGCTTACCATTGAACTTGACAACCCACCTAATTGGGGCTTTGGATATCCCCAAACCACAAAACAAATTCTACACATATGACTATAAAGCTACTTGGGGCTCACATTGGATCCACCTTTGGTAGTTCTAGCAATTAGGGGTGCGGAATCCAGCCAACTCAAGTTTGAGAGAAATTTTTATGTTCGAATTCGAATTTGAATTATATATTAGTTTGGAACTTTAGTCTAATCGATGAAAATTTAAGCTCTATTCAATTAAGTTTAAATTATTAAGTGGACCAAGTGGTATGTAATTCAATTGTATAAGTCTCTCATATTATGTAAGAGGTCAATAGTTTGAGCCATAACAGACTCTTGATATACGTGCGTGTGTATAAATTAAAAAAAATTTAAATTATCAAGTGAATTATAAATAATCACAATCTCGAACTTAAAATAAAATAATAATAATAAAATTTAAAAATGATTATTTAATTATAATAGCAAACTTCAGGTATTCTTAAAATAGAAATTTAATTTAATTTATTTTTATTCAAATTTTAAGCAGATGAAGCTCAAATTAATTAGCTCAAATCTGATTTGTGAATAGGGCTGTAAATAGATATTTGAAAATTCGTTTACCATTCGCATTCGTATCTGTTCATACAAAATTTATCTACATTCGTTTAAAGCATATATTATTCTTATTCAATTAATAGATATACGAGTATAAATGGATACGAATATGGTAAATGCATATTCGATCTGTTCAATGTCCGATCAAAATATAAATTTGTTAAATAATATATTATTTATATTTTTCAATAAAAATCTCATAATCTATATATGTATATATATGAATTATAATTGAAGAATTAGGAAGAAAAAAAATTTAAAAAATTATTGTAATATGGAGAAAAATTGAAGAATAAAGTTAATCAATATAATTTTTGTTGATTGACTTTGCAATAATGTGCTTAACTACCATTACTACTATTAATAAGCACTAATAATCAATTGTAAAGTTAATATTGATTAAAAATTATGCTATTTATTTGATTGATTTCATTTTAATAAAATTATATAATTTTTTATTAATTAAAATATGTATTTATTATAAATTCATAAATTCACATATTTAAATATTAATAAATAAATATCTAAATAATTATTATTGAATATGAATATAAAATAATAATTCAAATATAAATAGATTTAGTAAAATATGCATTCATCTGAATAATTATAATTGAATACCGATATATTCAAATTCAACTCATATCTGAATATATTCAAATTTGTATTCTTATTAAAATATTTAAAAAGTTAAATAAATATAAATATAAATATAAAAACAATATGTTCAATTTATTTAATAGCCCTTTATACTTGTGCTCGTCGAGCTTACCAACGGGTTCAATTCCTTTACAAGCTCACATGAGGTAGAAGAAAAAAAAATGGGAAAAAAGTGGGAAAAAGAGGAGAACAAGAATGTCGTCTTGGGGACGTCAAAGGGGATTTTAGAGTTGCGGAGTTCGCAGTATATGTTACCGTCCCGATTGTGCTTATCTATATCTTCGCCAACAACACCAGGCATCTCCAGAAATTCATGATCAATGTAAGAACATATTCATATTTCTTTTGTGGATGTGTGATCAAATTGTTGTGGGCGAAGGCATTCTGATTTATGTTTGAGCTTCATTTGATTAATAATTTTGTTCTTATTATTTTCTTTGTTTAAATGGGTAAACAATTGGGTTGAATTATTCTTCTGCCTTCGCGTTGAGAGGGTCAGACTTGGTTGGACAAGGGACTCTTTCATATGCTGAAATGATTATGAGGAGACACACTTTTGTACTAAATTACATTTTGGGGTTTATATAGTTAGTTGCATCAGTTGCTTAAGTCAATTATTTATTTATTTATTTATTTAATAATTTGTAAAGGAAATGCCGCTGCCGCTATAATGTTGATTGTGCTGGGAGAATTGCGTCTCCTTTTAGTTTAAGACAATGGAGGAGGAAATACAACCGAGTTCCATTTTCTGATTCTTTGCTACTTTAGAGTATTTCTGCTGTCGTTTCACATTTAGCTGGAGAGTCGAAGTTTTACTGCATATTGGTACAAGGATCGCGATAACTAGCTCCTGTAAAGGGTTAATTGCAGAAAAATGATGTAAAAAGTGTCAGGTAACAAGATATTATATTTCTTTTCTTTAGTGCTATGCAAAGTGAAGTGAGAAGTTTCTATGAAAATGAAGGGAGTTTAATAGAATTGTATGTTCTGGAATCTGCTTGAAACATTGGGTGTTATCCAAATATTGTCTTTGAACTGGTTTGCTTTAAACATGAAGCATAACAATTCAAGACAGCTTTTTTAAGAAAGTTGAGTAAAAATCTGTTAATTGTGGCAAGAACCAGCATTTTGTGCATCCTTGTAGGCAATTTTTCATGCATTGACACATTAAACCAAAAAATTGTCCGGCATAATCAAGCAGAAGATCCTCCTTCTTTCTCCCATTTGTGTAGATATACTCACGTCTTCTGTTTCCACAGCAAAAGTTATACTATACTACAAATTCCAACTACATAAAACATTGATTTGTCAAAAAAGGGGAAAAAACAAAAACAAACAAGCAACAAAAAAAAAAAAAAAAAAAAGAGGAAAAAGAATAAGTGGATTAGGATTTGCTGTGACCTAAACAGGACACCAGATATGGTCAACAGGGTGTTCAAAGTTCTAACTTGTGAGAAATTATTTAATACGTAAAAGATTTATTTGAAGAATAATTCTAAAACTTGAATAAATCATCTTAAGAGTTATAGGGGACATTCAAAAATGGCTAATCAAGTCTAGGTATGGGATGAGGCTTTTTTGAACTGAGTTAAGAGATAAAAGAGACTTTAGCTAATTGAATGTTTAGAAGTTGGACTTAGTTTTTGTGTCACTACCTCATTAGTGTTGATATCTAATGGTCAGTCACATATTAAGCTTTATTTTGTTTTTTTCAATTGCATTTGGATACGGAGATATGGTTTAAAATGTAAATTTTAACAATATGTACACATGCTGCATATAATTTCCATATGCTTTCTAAAGCACTTTTCTGATATATTGTGAAGCATCAATATGTTGTGTAGCCCCCTAGGGGCCATGGCCCCCAGCACCTAAGGAACTGAGGGAGAAGGCACGAGAACTAGCTCGCAATAGACACAGGCAATGATGGATCTCTGGGCCTGTAAGTAATGATGCATCTTTGGGTTGTACCTATTGTGCTATAAAAGGTTTCTACAAAACTACCCTCATGGAAATATGAATGCTTATTTAATAATAACGTGCACACAACTCTCTAGATTTTGTTTTGGGATTGATACATTAGCAATGAAAAGTTCATGTTTATTTTACCACCATCCTTTTTCTTTAAGAAAAATGAAAAGAAAAGTTCCATTCATTTGTAATCTACCTGACTTGTACTCAAAGCATTCTACTAGGGGAAATGGACATCCTTCAAACATTTAGGCATGATAACATCCTGAAAAGAGTTGTCCAATGTGTTTCAGAAAATTGGAATTCTGACACTTTCTTTGGCAGTAAGGTCTCTGCCTTTAGATTTTCACTCATCAGTTGAGGATTAGTTTATATCCCATGTGAGGACTCTGGTTGAGAGTTGAAAATATTCTGGATATCCCCATGTCCCATTTGCTCTGCAGGGATATAAAATCTGCTTTTCTTAGTAATCTATAATACAATCGTGGAGCTCTCCATGGATTATGTTTATACTATGATGCCTTATGAGTTCTTATTGACAATGTATTGGTGCTCCATTGATTGGTGAATCAAATTGGGTAAACCTAAGAAGGCTCCTGCTTTCAAAGATCTCCAAACAAATATTCATATTAACTATAATCTTATTAGCATCAAAACAAAAAGACAGATCATGATCGAAGGTCGTATTATGCGTACATATATCTCATATAAGCATACAACACACATAGCATGCCAATTTAGCTTATGCACTCTAGAGATAGCTAGGAAAAGAGTGAGAAAGTAGTTTGACATGAAAATCTAGAGCTTGCGGAGCACAAGAGGAGCACCATACTGTGGTTGCATGTTTAATGAAACCAAAGGTCCGTGTGCATAGGTTGGTGAAAGCTCAAAGGAGAACTTCCTTAGAAAAAATATAACAAATACTTTTGTTTCCCATACTGCCAGGTTCGCCCCAATGCAGTTACGGACACCCCAACCGAAGGGTATGAATGCGGCATGGCCGTTGGCTGCTTTCAGCACTCCTTCAGCAAATCTCTCAGGTTTGAACTCTAAAACATCATCGCCCCAAATGTTAGGGTTTCGATGTAGTAGAATTACTGGCAGCATTACCATTGCACCCTTTGGTAAGCAGAATTCTCCCAAGGCTGTTTCCTCTTCGACTACTCTAGTGACTTCAACTGATGGTGGATATAAACGCAACACCTCGTGTACAATCATATTTAGCTGCAGTAAAAGAGAAAAAAAGTAGCTGATATCAGTAGAGCATGGGGAGCAATGTTGTTAGAATGACTAAAATACCCTTCTCTGAGAAAAACCACATTTTCATCTTCATGTGCGCATTCAAGGTGAATGATCAGCATCAAAACTTATACTTACAATTTTTAGTTGGCCCAAATCATCAGCATCGATTTTGTTCTTGTTGCCCAAGACTTGAAAAATCTCTTCTCTAGCACGAGTTTGCCAGTCTTGGTGAACTGCAAGCATAATTATTGTCCAGGCCACGAGATTAGAAGTGGTCTCATAGCCAGCCACGAAAAATAGCTTGCATTGTTGAATGATCTCATGAATAGCCATCGCACGGTCATTGCTGTTTTTAATGTCTACTTCGTTTAATTCATCCAAGAACATGTCGAATAAGTCTGGTTCACCATTGATTTCACCTGTCTTTCTCTTCTTCAACCTTTCGTGTATCATATTGGTAAATGTGTTTGTTAATTCATCCTCAATTGCGTTGGCCCTCCTGTATTTCTTGGTTGGCAAGTACCTTGACAGAAACACCAAAGTGAAAATTCGAGAGGGGCTTTCCTTTTTTGATCGGGCCGATTTAATTAATATTCTTAAATTGTATCCGATTTACTAAAGTGTTTTCTTACTGTAACTTACTGCTCTCCAGGGATGCTGAAAGGCTGAGCCTGGTTTGCCAGAAGTGTCAGCTCGGAGATGATATTGAAAGTTCTTTTTACTAATCCTTGGAAGGGTGTGCTGAACAATGTGTGCGACACTACAGAGCCGGTGTAGTCTGGGAGATCAGGGAAAACGTCGACCACGCCTGGGGACCCGTCCTTTGGGATCTTGCTGCTCCATTCCTCTAAGATGTCCTCACATTGCTTTTGCATTGTAGCTACCATGTCCTGTAATACACAATCATAAATCATCAGAGTTTCTCGTGCTGTCCAATTTTATAGAATAGGGATGCTGACAAGTTCTCGAGCCGAATTCAAGCTAGCTCAAGCTTGATCACTATTTTTTGAGTCAGTTTCAAGCAAGCAGTATTTAAATTCAAAGCTAATGAGTCGATATATAATTTTAATATTTTTTATTCTTATTAACATTATTAGTCATATATGTACATATGAAGAAAAATATAAATTTATGCTGATTTGTAATTTTTCTGAAATTGTTTGTGATAGTTTATAATGTTTACGGTAAATTATTAATATTATTTTTTTATAAATGTAGATTTTTAAATTTTTTATTATTTTTATGATATTAAAAACTTCAAATTTGAGCTTGAGCTTTTTCAAAATTTATTTAAAAATTTAAGTTTCATCGAGTTCATTCAACTCAAATTTTTGTCAAGTTCAAGCTATATCAAAAGACAAGCTCTTCGAGCCCGGATTTTTAACCTATTATCTATCTATCTATATATATTGATCTTCAATTTGAGATTTTACCCCCCCTCATACTGTGCCTCTAAGTTGGAATCTTATAATTAGTGCATGTAATAATTTACTTACAAGAAATTTACGGTAGCTGTGAAGTCACCAATGATGCCAGAAACAATTATGATGTATTTGCCCATCTGCCCAAGGGGTCCAATTCCCCATGTTTCATTTTGTTTTTAAGAGATGGGATTAAAATTTTAAATAGGTATTTAAAAATTCATTTATAATTTGCATTCGAGTTTGATTATAGGATATATTATTTGTATTTATTTAAATTGGATATTATTCTTATTCGATTAATAAATATCCGATTAAAACGGAGATGAATATGGTAATTCCATATTCAATTTGTTTAATATCTATTTCGAATAAATATTCATTGGATATATCCATTTATATATTCGATTATCTTTAATTTAGTTAAATATGTTATTTATATTTGATCAATAATATTTAAAAAATTATTATAGATAATATATTATTATACATAATAAATTATTTTTATTTTTTCAATATGAAATCTCATAATCTATATATAAATGAAAAAAAGTATAAATTAGTAATTAAAAAATTAATAAGAAAAAATTAGTAATTAAGGATTATGAAGAATCAATAGATAATACTAATGATAATTAAATCTTACTAAATTTAGGGCGGGGGAAATCAATGTATGAACGATAAAATTGAACAATATAATATTATTGTTGTTTGACTTTATAATGAATTAATATTAATATTAATTCATCATAAACTTAATTATTAATTTAACAAAATTAACAAATCAAGAATAATTATTTTTTTAATTCTAAGATAAAGCAGTAAATTTATTTTTAAAAATGAAATTTATTAGAACAAAATGCATTTTATCACAAACTAATGGATTTGAATATTCGGATATTTATAAACAGAGATATTTTAATAATTATAATTGTATATGGATATATTCGAATTCAATTAATATCTGTTGAATAAGAATTTAAATATTATTAAAAAATATTCATCGAATACAAATATAAATACGAATATAAATATTATAAAATTTAAATAAATACATCTTATAAAATTTAAATAAATACTATAAAACTTAAATGATTGCATCTTATAAAATTTAAATAAATACGGATACAGATAAAATATATTAGTACTGTTTAATATTTATTTATAATCGTAAGTGGAACTACATATGGTGATTCTTGGCAAGTCCTAAGAGTCAGGACAAATGTGGGACCCACAAATAACATAACCAACCAATGCACTCGTATTTTTTGTTTCTGGATATCTCGAATGATCAAAAAATTAAAAAAAAAAAAATATGCTGTCATTTAAATATATGTTTAAATAAATTATAATTATTTGATGAAAAAATATATAATGATATGATAAAGTGAAATATTAGTGTGGTTTGAAATTTCGCAGGGAATGTCTGGTTATGTTTTTTTAAAATAATATTGTTTTAGTGAAACATAACAAATATTCCTATTTTCCCTTAAAAACACACATTTTTTAATATATACATGCATATATGATATATATTATATTTTATTATTATTATTTTAACATTCAAAAGATCACTCAATTCTATTTTCGCCCAAAAAATTCAATAAAAAAGTATTGATTTGATTACTACAGTAAAATATATCTCCTCCAAAACATAAATAAACATATAAGAAAACAATTTTTATATTCTCCAATAATTTATTATCCTAAAACACATAATAAATATATAATAAAATCAAATAAAAATATAACCAAACATTCCCGCAGTCATTTGAATAAATTAGAGCAAGCACTACTTGGGTTATATTCCTTATAATTTGAATGCGCAAGACTCACCCTCAACTTGTCCAGATGAAAAAGGGGGTTGAGCTTCTTCCTGTTTTTGCTCCATTTTTCACCCTCAAATCTAATAAGCCCCCCAATCAACCTCTTAAATATTGGATTGGATATCTTGAAAGACTTCTGAAATGATGTGTGTTTGTTCATCACAACTTTCATCATCTCCGCATCCATTATGAACACCAGCGGTCTTGGCCCAACCCACATGAACGATTTTTCGCCTGCAATTTGAGAAAGATAGATATGTAATTGTGCAAGGGTCACGAGAAATTCACACACATATTTGCGCAGAAGTCGTGAAAAAATTAGACACACAATTATGCAAAAGTCGTGCAAATATGGATAAGTAGATGCATAGAACTTATTCAAGCCACTAAAAAGATAGTTTAGACACAAGTTTGGTGAGAAGGATAGAAATATAAAACTTATTTAGATGATTAAAATTAGTTTAGATACGAGTTTGATGGATACGTATATATGTAAATGACTATAAATAATTTAGATATGAATTTTGATACGATAATACCATATGTCCTTATGGTCTTGGAAATAAAAGGCATGACACGAGGTCCGATATCGTCGTTGATGCCGATAGGTTTGGAGTAGGATTCCTTGTACATTTTAGCGGTCTCTTTGGCATCCCCAAACAAAAACCTGTAAGAGTTGCCTTTGAGGCCTTGTTTTCTGAGGATTTTCTCCATTCTCCTGGGTTGGAGCCATGCCCAGTTTAAGAACCTCCATGCTATCAAAATAAGAATTGTGAGAAGTGAAATGATCCCAATGGAACCCCACATGTTGTTTTCCCTTCACTTGGGGAGAGTAGAGAGGACAACATGAGTACTCCTATTTAAAGAAACTTGGTGGTGGACAAAGGTAAAATATCACTTAACCAATCACTATCACTATAGCAATCATACTAAGTTGAATGTCTCTATTTGATGCTCCCTTTTTCCACAGTAATCAATTAGTTTTTGGGGAAAAAGAAGCTAATGTAGAAAATAAAAATTTTATAAAATGTCTCAGAAAGAAAATATCACAATAAATTTAGTACGGAGAAAATACTATTCTTGTCCAAATTAAATGATGTGTTGGAGCTATTGAGTAATCAACTTGAGTATTTAAATAGAAATTTTTTTAAGATGTATTAATAGTAAAATGATATGAGTTCGAGAAAATAATCTATTTTAGTGGGTGGTTAGATTACTTTGAGCCCTGAAATTTGTGTCAAGATAATTTAACATTAAATTCTAAATCACATAAGGGTTAGGATCGCCTGAATTTACCTAACAATAATTCTATGATGCTCAAATTAAAATTTATTATAAAAATAAGGAAAAATTCGACTCGAATGCAAAGGGTGAGGACCTTGAGCATGAAAAATTAATATTCAAAATGTAAGGATATTTTGAAATTACTTTCAAATTCAACTCGAATTATCAAGTTTTTTTTTCTTTAAATTTATACATATGCACATTAGGAGTTATATCGTAGTTCGAATTCCTAACCTCTAAAATTTTCATATTATATTATATATGAGACATATATCACTAGACCATATATCACTCACTCTACAACTACTTATTAAAATTATTCATCAAGCAATTATTGCAAAGAATGTGAAATTATTCATCAAGCAATTATTGCTCCTTTCTCTTTCAAACCTAATGGAGTTGCATGAGGACATAATCTTAACTGATATGATTAGTCAAATCTGTCTAGTAAGGTATGGGA
>JACGDI010003462.1:1150730-1171663 GCA_014898725.1 Jacaranda copaia | reverse complement strand
TTGCTTATATATAACGTACAAACTATTTATTAAATTTATCATACTACTTTAATTTGTAAGAGTATTATATTTATATTTTATATGAAGTATTAAGTAATATACACAAATATGTATCGTTTTATATCATATATGTTGATATGAGGAAATGAACTGAGCCTAATAAGCCCAATAGCACCTTACTAGTGGGCTCAAGAATGTTGGCCAATGTAAGCCATTAGTATTTCTGCAGTCGACCAGAGTGTGGTTGAAAGAGTATGGTCAAAAGGCCCACGGCGAAGGAGGCATCTTGGCCCTAAGAGGCCCTTCATTCGACTGGAGCATGGTGGAGTGGCCTAGGGCAACACCTCGACCATAAAAGGTCGGCCTAAGAGACAAGAAGATTTCCTTGCCATTGGTTACTATCGTACTAAATACAACTCAATCACTATTCTATCACATTAAATACGCTAACAGGCGATGTACCTCTGCATTAAAAGTGCGTCTAGCATGCCTCCGCATTAAATACAGATATCTCCTCCATATCCCAAAAGAGAGGGAGGCACGTCACTTGGGAAGAGGGTTTTCAAGTGAGAAAAGACTTAAAAGGCCCTCAAATAAAGACAAGAGCCCTCACTGCGTGAGCAAGGGCAATATAGACATTTCAACCTTTTATGAAAGACTGTAAATACCCCATTGTAGCCCTTTTTTAGCGGTAGGTTGATTATGACTTTGGCCCTCGCTCTGCAGCTCTAAATTCTAGTCGATTATACTGACTTGATATCAGAGTGCCTTAATCTAAAACCTCCTTGACTAGCCTGACATATGTTGATTGGTTGCAGGACTTGACTAGCTCCTATCCTAATAGTCACCTCCAACCTATTTTTTAGTCAACTATATTGGGCTGGAGCCCAATCCTTTTATTGTCATATCCAAGCATCATCATATGAGTATATATATGTGTGTGTGTGTGTGTGTGTGTGTGTAAGAAATATATATATATATATATATATCTTAAATATCTTAATGAATTTGAGTTGGATGAAATTCAAATCAAATTAAAAGAAATAAAAACATAAGCGTAGTATTAAATTATTGAGGATATAAGTGTTGTATCAAATTGTTTAAATGAATATGAAATACATGTATATAATTCATTAGATGAAGTATACCAGGGTTATTGATTAAAGAATTAGGGCTATCTTTTACTATTGGAGAATTTTTTTCCTAGATTCATTATGATAGTGTTTTTTTTTTTTAATTTTTATTCATGCTTGCCTACAGAGGGTTTGGATCTCAAACCTCACACATATAGGTATGATTGTATTAGGGTAAAAATATTGAACCAACTGGCCACTCAACAATATTATAGTGCCAAGTTGGAGGAATAGAATGAAGTTTGATTTTGTTTTGAGAGAAAAATAAATTTTACTATAAATACTTTCTTATTTATGCTTTTATCTGATTAATATTGTTATGTCTAATTTTTCCACGATACTATATTCTTTAATTATGGTATAATAATTAAAGAATACTGATCTTGAATAACTGCTATGATATTCAAAAGACCAATTTATTTATAAATGAGCTCTATGCCTTGAAAAATAAATTATGATACAACATAATAATTTGCGGGAGGTATGTTGGTTTTGACATAATCAAATGAGAACTTTTAGGTATTTACAGTGAATAATATTGTCCTATCTATCCAAATCACGACTTCTTGTATGCATAGGATGGTGTCGTGTGCCTTCAGATCGATGGTTGCCTACTTTATCGTATTTGTCGTTTGGTCCTTGTGTACTGTTGCTCCTTTCTTGATCATGTGTTGTAACCCCTAATCAAACTCTGTGAGCTAGTGTCATACAATTAAGCCGAATTTGAATTGGATCAAACTCTGATAAGGTGTCTAGATTCAGCTCTTTATTTTGTTTTCATAAAACTTGATCTTTCCCCATATCAAATACATTAATGTTAAAATAATGCTTGAAGATATAAATATACATATTTAATTGATGTAATGATTAAAAATTTTTAATAACACTTTTTTTAAAAAAATATGTAATTTATATTTTGAAAAAAAATATAATTTATATTCTTTGAAGATAAAAACAAATATAGCCTTTGCCAGACTTCTCACGTTTGTGTACTTTCTGATATTAGGTGAAATCTACTTTGCCCTTCTTTATAGTTCTATTGTACTTTTCCATAACTACTCAATTGACTTTACAAGTAATGTACTAAGCTTTAATTATAGAAGTCCTATAATTTTATGTTGATAATTTCATATCAATATTTCTAGTGGACATCTAATAATTGTTGAAATAAGAAAATAAGAAAATAATGAGTACACGGTTTGTTTACAATATTTGAATACATACACATTACATGATATATATCTAGCTTTATATATGTGCACACAAGAATAAGAATGGCAATTTAATTTGTCAACTAACATAACTATTATATATATATATATATATATATCTTCACTATGTAATATGAGATATATGACACACTTTGGTTAGCAAGTCCATAGAGTGTTTTGTATGGATGTTAGATGCTAATTATGTAGCGGAGATATTTGCAATATTCTTTAATAATGTGGGAGCTTTGTTGAATAAAATTTATTTTAAAGTATGGAATATATGTCGATTGATTGTGCAACGAATTGTTATATTAATAAATCGAATGCTTTAATATTATCAATTTTTTCTTGCATGGCATGTTTGGAGACACAAAACAAAATTGCATACATTACATAATTAAAAAGTAGTGCAATTGGTGTGTAGTTTCTTACAAGAAGAACCAAAAAAAAAAGGCACATATTTATCTCTAAGAGTTATGCACTATATTGTAATATTGTTATGCTCCAGAAACAAATAGTGTAATATTGTAAGAAAATGTGAGAAATGAGTGAGTGTACAGATAGCTAAGCAATCATCCAATGGCTATAAACAACTTCAAGAAAATAATTATCATAATTATACACTCATCATTCTTATATATTATTATACATATCCCATATACATGTCAAAGGTAATATATACTATTAATAAGGCACCCACCCCTTTTTTGGTGTGTTTTGAATAAGTTGCCTAAAATGCCCCCATTTTATTTATTTTTTTAATTTATAATAACTAAAAGTTATACAATAACTACCATTTTATAACTCGCATATTTTTTTTGCCTACAATTACCATTTTATCATAACTTTTAATTTTTTATTCATTTAAAAATAAATAGATATATTTAAATTATTAAAACAAAATTGCAGTATATAAAAAATAAATAAATATTATTATCATGTAAAAAATACTATAAATATTTTAGCACATCATCACATGTGCCAAATTGCTAGTTATAATTAAGTTCAAATGGCTTTCGTATGTAAAAATTAATTAAAAAAGAATTAAGATGACATCCTGCCTACTGAAGGCCATTTTTGAAAGTTATATTTTTTAGAGCACATGCCCCAGAGCCTAATGGAGCCGAATATTAAAGGAGTGTATTTCAAAATAAGGAGGGAGGGCATTTATAACCATACCAAACTTAAAGTACATTCTACTTTGTTATTAGAATGATATTATTGCATTACATTGTTGAGTTGACTTATCTAATCCAAACATTTTAATAAAATTAAACTATTGATAGTCAAATTTTACTTATTACATTTTCCAAATTAAGTTACTTTCTCTGCCAAACAAATGCGACTCACATGGCGAAAGAGCACACTGACGTTCTGAATAAGAATGACTCATTTACTCTTATTTGAAATTACACAAACCCATCCAAATATTTATTGAATTCAGAATTAAATCTTCTCTTTTGATATGAGCAGTTATAACATTTAGTCATTTACCTCTCCAAAACCAAGTTCAATTATCTTTCTTTGAATATGATCAATTATATCTGTATCTCCTAAATTAAAATTTGTCACAACATAGTATTACTATCCTTTTAGTCAGGGGTGCCATGATTGAGAGAATACTGTAATATCTCTGAAAAATGTAGACAACCACAAGTAGAAATGCTCAAGATGTTCATATGATTCTTCTTTTGTAGTTATTAGGGGTGTTAACGAATCAAATCAAATCAAACTAAATACCTAAGGGTTCGAATTTTATTCGATTAATTTTACTCATATTCGAATTCGACTTAAATCCTAAATTAGGTTTAAATTCGATTTGATTAATTATACAATATAATCGGATTCAATTCAAATGATCTATTAACTCAATTTTTTACTTGAATTTTAAATTATTTATTGATTTTTCACTTTTTATTATAGTCACAAAATGAAAATACTTGATTTACTCAAAAAACAAATATCAAATACATGTAATAGTTGATATAATATTCAATGATTTCATTACTATAAATCATAAAAAATTTAATTTTGAGAAATAAAAATATTAATATAACATATATATATAATAAAATATATTCAAATGTGTTATCCAATATCGAACTCGAATATTATTATATTCTATTCGAATTAGATTATATATCAAATATTATACCAGATTTGAATTCAAATCTCAAATTATTTGATAAAAATTTGATTCATTATCGGCCTTAGTAATTATCCTTAATTTTCAGTGGAGGACATTTGTCCTGTGGAGATTTCCTATAAGAAAGGGAATCAAGAAAGCCAATGCAGCCCAGGAATTCAATGTTCTGGCAATTAAAAACTTACTAAGATAGCTAGGGTGGGTATAATCCACACACACCGTAATTATATGTATATATATAGCAGTACTTCCTTCCCCAAATCACTCAAAAAAAATTGCAGCCATGGGAGAAGAAAAAGAGTCCAATAGCATAACAATATCTTCTCCAGAAGATGAGAAAAACAAAGCCGACTTCCGTTCCTCTATCAGGCTAAAATATGTGAAACTCGGTTGCTATTATTTAATTTCTAATGCCATGTACCTGTTAATCATCCCTCTTCTTCTTACAGCTGCAGCCAATATATCGATGAGCCACGTCCAAGATATACTGCAGTTGTGTAACTATCATCTCAGATACAATGTTCTAACAGTGATAACATGCACATCTCTAATGGCGGTTTTGGCAACCGTTTACTTCATGAGTCGGCCAAGAAAAGTTTACTTGGTAGATTTTGCTTGTTACAAGCCGGAACCTTCTCTCTTGTGCACCAGAGAGATGGTTGTGAAGAAGGTTTCTGCTGTTATAAGCAAAGAAAGTGCAGTCTTCATAAAGAAAGTTCTAGAGAGGTCCGGATTGGGAGACAGGACTTATGCGGCTGCTCTCAACGATTTCCCACCAAAACGTCCATTTGAATGCGGCAGGCAGGAAGCAGAGACGGTTATGTTTGGAGCTATTGATGCTCTGTTTGCCAAAACCAAAGTAAAGCCAGAAGATATTGGCATTGTTGTGGTTAATATCTCTGTCTTCAACCCAACACCATCTCTTTCTTCAGCAATTATCAACCGCTACAAGCTCAGGGAGGATGTGGTGAGCTGCAATTTAGGAGGCATGGGCTGCAGCGCCGGACTGATAGCTATAGACCTTGCAAAGCGGCTTTTACAGGTAAGCTCACCAGTCCACTTTGCCGCAAGATTTGATGCACTCCATAAGAAGATCACCATTAGAGCCAGAGCTATTAGCTCCACTTGTATTGATGAAGTAGCATGTAAATCTAAAAGAAGATAATAAAAAATCAGCATAAAAAGAATGCCAAGACAAATAAAATAGGCAACCATATATGTATGATGCAGGGTGCACCAGTGTTAGTGTTTACTCTCCTCTTCGACAGGTACAACCCAACACCTATGCTCTGGTCATGAGTGCGGAATGTGTGACCAACAATTACTACGCAGGCAACGAAAAATCAAAGCTGCTACCAACCTGTCTCTTCCGCATGGGAGGGGCCGCTATCCTCTTATCAAATCGATTTTCTGACAGCCGACGTTCAAAATATGAACTCACACACACTTTACGTACCCACAAAGGTGCTGATGACAGAGCTTACAAGTGTATATTCCAGGAAGAGGATGAAGAGGGAAATCTCGGAATCTCATTATCAAAAGACCTAATGGCTATTGCTGGAGAGGCCTTACAGGCAAATATCACAACACTTGGACCCTTGGTACTTCCCATGTTGGAGCAGCTCCTATTTTTAGCCACCTTGGTCGCTAGAAAAGTATTCAAGATGAAAGTTAAGCCATATGTTCCAGATTTCAAACTTGCCTTTGAGCACTTCTGTATCCACACTGGAGGAAGAGCAGTCTTGGATGAGCTAGAGAAGAACCTGCAGCTCACCGAATGGGACATGGAGCCTTCAAGAATGACTCTCTACAGGTTCGGCAACACTTCCAGCAGTTCACTGTGGTATGAACTAGCCTACGCTGAGGCCAAGGGCCGGATCAGAAAAGGCCATCGTGTGTGGCAAATAGCATTTGGGTCTGGTTTTAAGTGTAATAGTGGTGTCTGGCGTGCACTGAGGACAATTGACCCAGCCAAGGAGCAAAATCCATGGACGGATGAGATTAACCAGTTTCCTGTTCATTTACCAAGAACAATGCCAATTATCCCTTGACTGTTGTCATTCTCTCTCAAGATCAAACCCACCTAAACTATGGTGTTTGTCTCAATTTAGTTAGTTCACTATAATGTAGGAAAAAAATAGAAAGATAGGAATATAACAACAGGCTGTTTTTGCCCTTAAAAGACCAAATCATGATGTCATTATTCCATGACACAATATCAGCTCAATTTTATTGATGTTGCATGATAATAACAATAAGCCAAACATACAAAATAATGGGGAAGAAAATTTCATCCTGTTCAGCAATGTGAATTATGACGCGAACTAATTTTTATTCGTGTTGCATGATGCATAACAGTATGCCTAACATCTTGCAGTAGCGAAGAAAATATCGAGTAATAGATTAAACTTTGACCTTCCTGTTACTCTAGTCTGTCCACTGCGATATGAGGTAACAAACCAAAGGTGCTAGATAATTATGGACTCAAGTGTTTTCATCAAGAAAAATTAAACAGTCATGTTTCTGTGGCTGCATGTTACGAATTAGCCTATGCCAAACATCAAAAGAGAACAATTAAGACAATATCACAAGCATTTAAATTTCGGAAGCAAAAATGAATAATGAGCTTAGCATATAGATAAAAAATTTCACCAAATAGAACAGACAATAACTAAAACGTTGTTTCAAGACAATGACAACTTTAGCCCATAGTGATTTCATTATCGGGCAAAAAAGGAAAGTTCCAGATAATATTTGAAGCAGCAACAACGCACTACTGCTTTTCTGATTGTCCTTCCTCATTAAGATTAAAGACACCACCTTCCTCAAACCACCAACCTGAAGGGCGAGGCTTGGGAGAATTTTTCTATGTGGGCGCTTCTTTATTTGAAAAAACCAGATTCAGCACTCCCATTAATGCAAATACATACAGGAATATAATAAAACACCATCAACCTCTTATAAGAAAAACCTTGAATACTCAAGAGCGTTGAGTATGGTGTTTGTGCTCAACCTAGGATGCAGAACAGAATCACCAGAGTTCAACGTCTCATATTCATTCCCAAATCTAGTAACAACAGAATTCGTACCCAGCAATCTCACCCTTGTGGTCTTTGTGAAGACCCTTGGTAGGTTTATATCTCGCCAGTCATATATCTGCACTTACGGAAAGAATGCTGTCTTGGAAAGAGTAACAAAAAAATATAAATTCACACAAAGGAAGTGCAGTAGAAGAAACATACAACTTGAAGTAGAGCATCAAGCAACCCTGGGATCTTGGCAAGAGGAGTTGCATCCTTCTGGACTTCATCTTTCTCTTTGAATGAAATCAATGCGAGAGCATTCAACGCCTGTGTCAACTCACTCTTTAGGCCGCTTTGAAGAGCCAAAACTATTCTTTTGTTATTCTGCCCTTTTAACATAATTGCATAAGTAGACACAAAACTCATGATTCAGAAAAAATGTCTATAAAATGGCTAAGAGACCACTTCAAACATCCAGCATGTAGGTACCAGAACGCGTTTGAATAAATATTTATTACTCTCCATTTCCAGTTTCTTCTTTAACGAAACAACAAAAGATGGATAATTCCCGATGCAGCTTGCATTAATAGTATCACATAAGCTGAAACCATAATTTACATACTAATATGCCAAAATTTATACCGTCTAACAACTGAATTTTTCACCTAATCAAGACGAATTTCGAAAATTTTTATCAATGATTCACATATTCAGACAAACAATTTAAAATAAAAAATATACATCAGAGATTCTTGATCGCATGAGCTTGAACATCAGCAAAGCTAATATCTTTAACAGTGCGTGCGCGTGCGCGTGTCCGTGCGGAGAGAGAGAGAGAGAGAGAGAGAGAGAGAGAGAGAGAGGGGTTCAGAAGAGACTAACTGGCGAAGGCGGAGTGGACCTGGAGTGAGGGACCGAAGAGGGTGGAGGGGGCAATGGAGTCACCAGCGGCTGCGGTACTCTCGCTTTCGCGTCCGAAAAGACGGCCTCTGTTGGCGAAGGGTGCCGGAAGCTCCGCGCTGCTTGTTTTGCTCTCTCTTCTGCATCTCGCCATTCCTGGGCCTAACGCATTTGAAATGGGTTCATGTACAAAAACAAAAAAGGCTGCTTGATAGAAAAATAGTGGGCTTAATTTAGCCCATTACAAGTTGGACTCGGACTTGATTGTGTTGGGCTCGCCATCTTCAATTTTGGGCTTTGTTGCAGTTGTTGAACAAGTTTTTGTTTAGTGTTTACATGTATTTAGGGCTGTAAATGGATATTCAAAATCTGTTTACCGTCGCATCTGAATTCGTTTACAGAGCTATTATCTGTATTTATTTAAAATAGATATTATCCATATCTAATTAATAGATATCCGACTGTAAATTGATATAAATATGATAAATGTCTATCTGATCCGTTTAATATCCGTTCCAAATACATATTCGTTAGATATATTGTTTATATATTAGATTATAGTAATTTAATTAAATCCGATATCCATATCCAATAAATAATATTTAAAAAATTATTATATATAATATATTCTATTTTTATGTATTTTAATATATAAATAATATTTTAAAAAATTATCATATATAATATATTATTACACATAATAAATTATTTTTATTTTTTTAATATGAATTTTTGTAATCTATATATAAATGAATATATGTATAAATTAGTAATTAAATAATTAATAAAAAATTAGACGGTAATGATGATGATTAAATAATATTAATTTAAATTTTTTTGAAAAATTGATATATAAAGGATAAAATTGATCAATATAAAATTTATGTTGCTTTACTTTATAATTAATTTATACTGGTGTCAATTTATTAATATTTATTAACCATAAAGTGAATCAATAATTATAAAAAAATTAACTAAATCAAGAATAATTAATGTTTTAATTCTAAAATAAAATAGTAAAAATTATTAACTATATAAGGGGACATTAAGATTTAAGAGAGTGTTTGGGTGAGCTTATAAGCTTCTTAAAATATTTTATAAGATATATGAGAACTTGTAAGATATCAAAAAGTGTTTGGTAAATTGTTTTAAAAATAAACTTATAAGCTCTTAAAAAAAATGTTAAAAGTTTATAAGTTATTTTTATAAAAGTTAGAAATTCTTAACCTATTTTTAGGATATTAACAATCTCCCTTGATTTTAAGCATATTAATTATAAAATTACCATTATTGACACTTTATAGGCTCCAAAAATTTATTTTATCTAAATACTTTAAGAACTAATTTTTAAAAAAAGATCTAGCAACTTATAAGTTTTAAGAATATCTTATAAAATGTAGAAATTTATAAAATCTTATAAATAAGTTTAGCCAATATTCTCTAAGAAGGTGTTTGGCTAAATTTATTTAAAACAACTTATAAGTTTCTACATATTATAAGATATTTTTAGATCTACTGCATCTTATAAGATATTTTTCAAACTTATAAGATGCTAGATTTTTTTTCAAAAAAATAAGTTCTCAAAGTGTTTGGATAATAAAATCTCGGAGCTTATAACATATTAGTAATGATAATTTTATAATTAATATGATTAAAATTAAGAGAGCTTGTTAAGATTTTAAAAATAAGTTAAGAACTCCTTATTTTCTTAAAAAGTACTTACAACTTTTTAACATCTTGTTTTAAAAATTTTATAAGTTATTTTTTTTTTAAAAAAATTATGAAACATTGACATCTTATAAAATATTTTGAAGAACTTATAAACTCATGCAAACAACTTTTAAATATTTTACAATATCTAACTATATACATATAATATAAGATGAACATATCATTTCATAATTTTATTTTGTAGAGTTAAAATATTATTAATTTAGAAAACTAATAGAATTTATCTAAATATAAAACTTAAAATCGTAAAATCTCACAACTTTATAAATTTTAAACCCCAAAATATTAATAATAGAGAATATTTTTATTAATTAATGTTTTTATATATACATATCTAAAATTAAATATCAATATTTAACAGCCATCGTAAATTTTTTTTTAAATTATATTAAAATATAATATGCAACTCTATTAAGTATTAAAATATGAATCAAAGTCATATATAACAAATTAATGAATAAATAAATTTTAAAATTAAAAAAAATAATTACTATAATTAAATAAAAATTCAAAATAAAATATAAAAAATAAAAATATAAAAATAGCAAGTGTGACCAAATCATTATTCACTAAACCCTACCTCCCATTTAACATATCAATTTCACTTCCCCCCACTCTCACACCAACCTCCCAGTATCCTTTCCTTCCTTTCATTTTTTTTTTAAATTTTCCATGTATTTATCATTCTCGTTGGCGAAAAGCCCGTCGTGGAGGCCAGCTGGCCTTTGCAATGTGGTTTGCCTCCCCCATAGCAAGAGCCAGTAGAACGTGATGGGCTTGGCCAACAGAGGGGCCAGCCCCATCACCTCCCAACTGTTGTGACGAGGGAGGCTGGTCACCGAACTAGCAGAAGCTGGAGACTTGTGAGGCCAACTTTTGCTTACTTCTCCATTGCCGGTCAGCAGCTACTAGCCTCACACCCCACCACCCCTTTCTCTTTTTATTTATTTTTATCTCCCACCCCTTTTTTATTTTTTTTATAATTAAATAGTAGTGATGTTTTATTTAATTGTACAGGTTTAAAATTTTGTAGTTTTGGGCATTGTCAAAGGTAAATTATTTTAGTGTTAAAGTTATAATCATATGAATTGTGATTATTTTCATGTTGTTGGACTATGTGAAGATTTTTCTTGTATTGAAATGAACTTTTATTTTGTTATTTTTTTTTTTGGAATGTTGTATTATGTATTGAAAATTGTTATTTCTTTTGTTTCTTGAGAGATTTGTGTGCTTGTTTGATTTTTGTAGTATGTTAATTTTATTGTTTCTTTGTTGTTTTTTTAGATTTTATTATGTTATTTATTTGATTATTTTGTTAAATGAAATTTATTAGGAAAAAAAATGCATTTTATTATAAATTAACAGATTCAGATATTTAGATATTTATAAACAAATATTCAAAATAATTATAATCGGATATGGATATATCCGAATTTGAATAATATCTAGCTGATATAGATATTATAAAACTTAAATGAATAAGGATATGGATACAGTCCATCCGATCCATTTAATATCCATTTACAATTCTACATAGAGTGGATTTTAATTCGAATTTGATTTAAATTCAATTTAATTATTTAGGATATTTAATTAATAAAAAATTCGATAGATATAATCTAATTCAAAAGTTTGTAATCTGAAATAAATGAAGTGAGTATGGATATAGCTTGATGTGGTGCATGAATAACCTGAATTCGAATATATTTAGTATTATACATATATAGAGGTGTTCATTCGGTTAAAACCGACCGAACTGAATGGTTTGGTCATTTAATCAAAAATTTTGATTTTTCAAAAGCCATAACCAAAAATCGAACCGAAGTAGGTTCAATTCAGTTTCAATTTTAACCGAAATTGAACCGATTTTTTTGGTTTTTTCAATTTCAATTTTAGTTTTTTCAAAATTAAAAAAACAAAGCACTTATTTTTTGTACCAAAAAAGGGTGATAAATGTTTGTTTAATAAAAAAATTTGAATTTGGTTACTTACTCTTTTAGTAACCAAAAATCTATTTGACAAAATTTGTATATTAAAAATATTTGTATTGATAAAATTATAGTTTATCTATTCTAAATAAATATATTTAAAATATTGTAAATTTAAGAATATAAATAAATATTTTAATTATTTTATGTTATAAAAATATTAGTACACATATTGAGTGAGCTAATATTGCTAGCTTATAACCATCAAGGTAGATGCACGCAATTTTTGCATATTCAAATCTTAACTGCCAAGATTGAATATCGAATTAAATCTTAAACTCAATCTACTAAAGTTAAATAGCTAATTAATTTAATAACATCGTATTATAGATTGTGGATTTGTAGATTTTGCGAAAAATACAATTATAACCTTATTAAGTCATCATTTCTAAAGAATAATTTTGGAATATTGATAAAATTTGTATACAAAGTATTTTCTTTTTTTTTTTATGTTGATTTCTCCAATTTATCCTTTAAATTATATTGCCAATTTTTGTTGTTGGAATAATTAAAATGACAAATTATGTAAATAAACAAAAATAACTTCTATTTTTGACATAAAATAGTCTTTGTTTTTGTAATAATATAGATAAAAAATTTATTGGCTAGCAGATGCACAAGAATAGTCGAATAGGATTCAATCCATTATCCTTTAGTTTGCAATTCAAATTGAAATTTCAATTTTACTCATCAACATACCCTAATATATATAAGTTCAATTAATTAATTAAAAGAATTTAACTTTATTTTTATATAATATTTTTTGCTCTTTAAATCATAATTATCTATTTTTTTATATGTAATGTGTATTAGTTCGTATAATAAAAAATATTATGCAATTTTATTGTTTGAGTTTAGAAAAAATATCATTTTTTTTCTCTTTATATCATAGCTATTCATGTTTTTATATATTTTTTTATATGTCATATATTAATATCTACACTATTTATAAAATGCAGGGGCTTTAATAACTATTTTGATATATTTAGTAAAAAGATGATAAAATCAATTATATTTTATAAAATAAAGACAATATAGTTTTAGTTTCTCTTCTCCAATTTTACTTCTTTTTTTCTCAATTATTTCACCTTATCAAAAATTTTCTTTTATTTATCCCAAAAACTTAAAAATACGTTAACATTTATATCATTTGAAAAATTATATTTATTTATCTTAGACTTAAAAAATTTAATAAAAAATGTGAAGTAAAACTAAAACTAATAGCACTTGAATAATAAAATTATATATATATATAATGACTTCGGTTCAATTTAACCGAAACCGAAATTGAAAAATCGAACCAAACCATTTTTTTTATTTTCGATTTGATCTTCCGCTAGCCGAATAAAAAATTCAAACTGAACCAAAAATCAAATTTTTTTGAAATACAAAACCGAAAACCAAACCGAACCTAATTCGTTTAGGTTTAGTTCGGTTTGGTATTTTTGATTTTCAGTCAGTTCGGTTGATTTTGTTTTTTTTAACACCCCTAAATATATGGTATTATACATACGCATACACAAGATCTTATAGCAATGCCAAATTGGATAATTAGATGAAGCCAGTAATGAACTTTCATACAATATATTAAATGAGGTGCTTTTCATATAAATTGTTATATTTTGAGTTTATTTACATCATAATTATATCACTTGTTTCTCTATTTTTATAACAAAAATGATGCAGAAAAAATAATGAATAGGAGCCAAATGCCAAAATATGGCAAGAATGCAACGCATATCTTGATTTTTTAAAAATGGTTTTTCTTTAAATAAAAATTTGAGTCTATAATTAGTTGATTCAGGAATCAAGTATAATTATGTATTTATAATGTCAAATAAGTACTATTAGCAATAACGGAACCTAAAATGCAATTATATGGTAAATGAATGTGATTAAGTTAAATTTTATTATCATTTTTAAGTAATCAATATACTTGAAAATTTATTCATTAATCTATTGTGTATTTTTTTTAAGGATGACTATTTTAAATTTGGATTCTACTAAATTTTTAGAAAAATAATAAATATATAATGATTTTTTAAGTATTCGAATTTGGATTTTTTTGGATATTCGACGAACATTTGATTTTTATCTGGATCCAAATATGATTATGCCAACTACATATTTGATACGATCTTGGATCAAATTTAGATATGGCATATTATTTTTGGATTTAGACTTTGATCTATCATGTTCCGATCGGAATTCGACAAGTTAACAGATTACATATTTCATTTGATATATTGGATATATCCAAGATTTCATATCCTAATCTAATTTATCCAATCTTCCGAAATTCATGAACAGGCCATATTAATTTAAATTATTTATTTCAATTGATACTTTACTTTTACATCATATTATAAATAATTATAATATGTAATTCTCAAAATAAATATTGGTTGTGTATTGTATGCATTTAGTGTTATATCTGTAAAATGACACATATAATAAAACACAAATTAGAACAAAAGATTCAAAATGATAGCTTTCTACCAATACAAAAATAAAGAAATAGAAAAAATGTATCCATGTGATGTCACATATAAAATTAGAGAATTCGTGCTCACCTTTTCAGATAGTTACTAATATTTGCAATTCAAATTCCCCAAATATGTAATAGAATGAAGTACATGCAAAGAAAATAAATATAGCACAAAAGAATATATATAATTCAGTAACATGCCCACATCTATGAGCGAAGATATGAACAAATCAAGTCTATCAAGCCTCACAAAAATACCAAACTTCCTTGGATTTTGCCCTCTCTATGAATCCCAAAAAGAAATCTGACCAAAACTTGTGCTAGAACCCTCGTTTTCTCATAAAGATATCAAAAGAATGGGAAAAAAACTGTCTCAAAATCCTATTTGACATATTTAGGTCGAAGATTGTGCAGTGGGGCATGCAAAAAAGGGACACAAAAAATCGAGCAGATTACCACTCGCTAGAGCCCGGCTTCTTTGCACGCTACAGTCCCTGATCAAAACCTGTGAACCAGGGTCGTACAATTAGGTCGGATCAAAATTTGGTAAGATGGGATGTAGGTTTGGGTGTTTATTTTGTTTTGAGCTTTCTCCATGTGAACTACATTAATGTTAATATAATGCTCGAAGATATGAATACACATATTTTGATGTAATGATTAAAATTTTACGACTCTCTTTTAAAAAATATTTAATTTAAATTATACTTTGAAAAAAAAATATAATTTATATTCTTCTAAGATAAAAACAAATATAGTCTTTGCCACACTTCTCACGTTTGGATACTTTCTAATTCTGTAGGTGAAATCTACTTTCCCGCCTTCTTTATATATAGTTCTATTGTACTTTCCCATAGCTACACAGTTAACTTTACAATTAATGTACTAAGCTTTTTCATAGAAGTCTTATAACTTTTGTTCATATCAATATTTCTAGTGAGACATTTTGTCACATTTTACTAAGGTTTTTATAATGGAGGGAGGCACAAAAAGGTATAGGTCAAATCTAGCAGCTTACTGTTGCTGAATGAAGATTTTAAGAGTTTCAATGTAATTGCCAGCCAAAAAAAGTAAAAAACTAACTAGGTTAGCACACGATGCCTTTCTTTGATAGGGGCTCACTTCCTCCACCCAACCTATACAAGGTGTTGCTAGCTTTCTCTCACCTAAGCCCTTTCTCTCCTTAGCCTATAGAGAAAAAAATGTAGGATTAGTGCCAATAATTCATCATAGCTCATCCCCCAGGCAATGCACTACTTAGGTTCACACCAACTCAAATAAAACAAGCTCTATTTTTATTAATATATTTTTGTCAATAAAAATATAATAATATCACATACATATATTTGAATATAGTAAACTTAGAAAATTATTTTCTGACAATCAATAAGGTTTCGCAAATTTGTGATTACATACATAAAAAAAAAGAAAAAGAAAATATTTTGACAAGAGGTAAAACAGTGAAAAAGTAAATGGGGATAAGACACAAGGGAGGTGAGTCCTAGCCACAACCGCATACATTAGTTGAACTCTAGAAATAAATAAGGCAGGAAATCTAATTTAGGAATCGAACACTACTATGTCAGGGTTTGTGGAAAAAGGGCAAGCTTGATTCATTATGCATACTTTTATTCTCACTACTATACTTTCTTTTTATACTAATATATATATATATATATATATATATCAGAGGGTGTTATTTGGACCTCCACTTAAATCAACATTATCATCATTCTTATATAATTTGTAGTGATGGCGTGTTAATATATATGTTATAAACAAGATATAGAAATAGATATAGCGTAAAAATATAAAAGTGAACTCTGATGTTGGAATTTATACATTAATTTGAAATTTTATATAGGGCATATATCTATAAAGTTATGTAAAATTAATATACAAATAATATCATACAGGTATGATTTACAAGACATTCTATTCTACCAAGTGTGATATACAATATGATTGACAAGTTTTTCAAAAGGAGGTGTTCTTTGCATTGTTCTTCCTTTATAGGACCTTCTTACATTCAAATTAATTGATTAGCCAAATGTCAATAACTAAATGTTCTGTTCTACTAGTACTAGTAAATTGGTGATAAATGGGTTCAGCTATACCTTTATCCTTTTTAAGAGCTTGAGGTGGTTCAATTGGTGTTGATCCTGTGGAATATCTTGACAAAGATTCTAGTTCAAGGGCATTAATTCTTAAATTTTGCATTTTAAATCTATTTTCTCATTGAGATCTAACAAAATTTAAATTCAGCGTATCCATCAATATTTTGTATAATATATTCAAGTTCTCTATTTTCTATGGTTGATTTGCTTGTTGTTCTAATAAATAAAAATAATTTATTTGACCAAATGATTGCATATTATTTATTTGTTTATTAATTTTTTGATTAGAAATAATTGAATGTTATATTACTTCAACTAAAAATAATATGACTATATCCATATAAATATAAAAAAAATTATTAAATATGAAATTTTGGTTGTTTTGAAAAAACATAGTTATCAACTACTTTTTTGGGATAAATTTTAAGCTTTAAAGGGTAAAAATGTGTTATTAAATTAAAAAGAAAAAAAATCTCGCTCTTTAAATAAAAAATAAGTTAATATTTATTAGAGCTCATTTTTATTAGATGATTTTATTACTTCGCATATTCATTTAATTTTTGATAGTTAATATTATCAAAGTAAATATAAATGACTAAATATGAAATATATCATTTGTGTAAAAGTATTTACTTAGCAATAAAAATTTAATTGTTAGTTGTATATACATAATTCTTTTATAAATAATTTATATATTGAAGGGAAATAAAATTATTTTCTTATAAAAAATATTATAAATAAGTAAAGATTCAACCAATCGAAATAAACTTATCAAAGCACATGATATTATATAGAAAAAAAATTCTTTCTTATATGCACATAATTAGAAATGGGTAAATCAAGTGCTAATAAATTTAGTGAATATTTTTTATAGAAAAATATATAGTATTTCTTCATTCATTTGATAATAAAATTGAAATAATTTCAAAACTAAATGAAATTATAATATTTTTGAATATTTTGTAAATTACATTATTAGCGGTACATTATTCAAATATGAAGTGCATATAATTTTTTTATCTAGATAAATCGAGAGAGCTGCAACTAAAATAATAGTAAAATAAAAATTCAATATCAAAGATAATTTCTCTTATGAACATAGAAAAATATTTGAAAATTGTAATGAAAATAAATATATTGTAACACCCCTAGAATTTTATTGATTTTATTTATAATATATGGTCTTGTTACTATTTGAGAATTCTATGAATTTCATATTATTAATTATTTTAAGAAGTTTTGTGGGTTAAATTATAATTTTTATAGACTTGATTGTGCAAATTTTTGAATAGTTTGGGGTTTGAATGAGATACCCTAAATCAATTAGGGTTAATCATAATTTTTCTAAACGTTTTGGGCATAATTGCATACATTAAAATCTTGAAGGGCTAAATTGCAAATTGAAAAAAATGAGATTTAAGAAACAGGCATCATTTCTTTCCTTCTTCATTTCTTTGCCTTTTCTTCCCTCTTCACTTTCCTTTTCTTTCTTCTCCGCTGAAGACAACTCTTCCCGGTGACACCCCCTCGACCAAACTACCACCAAACCACCACTTCTCACACCACCACTTTCACTCCCAGCCACACACGCACAGCGGAGAAACAACACCGACGGCGAGACAAGAGAAACTCACCTCTCGGGTCTCTTAATTTTTGGTGAACAGGAGGCCAAAACTTAGCTCTGGATGGACGGTTGGGAAGCCCTTAGTTCAAGGAGTACAATAGTAGCCTTGCATGGTAGTTCTGACGACGGCGGTGGAAAGAAAAACTGTGGTTGTTTTGGCCCGTTTCAGTAGCTACGAACCTCAAAACTTGAAACTAAAGGTGGCATTGGAATCCTCTTGTTGAGAGGAACATTTATGCGATGGTGTTACATTTTCTGACGACAGTGGAAAGACAACATCTTCTCCTCGACGCGATGAACATTGTAGTGTTATTGGTTTGTGATTCTGAACCCTTGGTGGCGAAATTTAAATTAATGTTTGGTTGTTGCATGTTATATATATGCATGCATGCAATACATATTGTACCTTGCTTAGAACTACCATTTGAGATGATATGTGTACCTGTATGAATTGATTACCCATGCAAGGAGTTTGGAGATGGGAGAAATGAACTTTGGACTTGAATTGTGTATAATGCTAAGTTGAACTTAATTATGATATTGAGGACTATTGTGAGTTAATATGGTGTTTGAGATGAAAATTTGGCTAGAGAATAATGCTTATGTATTGCTTTAGATTATGATGCCCTTGATTTTGTATATAAGATGAGGTAACCATGGAATTATGTTATTGACAAGATGTTGGGTTAAATAATGAAATGATATGAATGGATGTGATAATTGATCGTACTTGAGGGACGCTAATGTTATAATCTATTTTGCCAAGTTGATAGAATTATTAAGCTGTAAATTATCATGTTAATAGGTTAATTGGAGATTCTTGAATTCTATAAACATTGATATGATGTACTAGAAAGTCAAACGTGGGTTTGACTATGATTTTGCTATCTTGGCTAGGTGATGAAGAGGTGGAAATTGAGGGATCGGTGACTGCAACGTTTGATTGCATTTTCTATGCTAACTAAGGTGAGGTTTCCTCCCACTTGGGTTATTGCTTTGTTAAGCTTACTCATGTTTATTAGAAACCCTAGTGAGGGTCTGCCATTTAGCCTTGTTATGTCTATTGTTTTTATGGCAAAACCTTTGTGAGGGTTAATGTGCTTGATTGTACTACTCATTACTTGATTGATAGTTCTTGCTTGTTTGCTTGAGATCTATACATGATAGTACAATTGATATTATTTGATTCATGTAATTATATACCCCTATGTGGGATTCATATTTGTATCATTTTGTCAAATTGTTCTTTATTATTCTAGTTCCTAGAACTCCTTTCTGTCATCTTTTGTACTTTTCTTGATCGTTATTTATCTTGGAATTATTATAAGATGCCTTGTCGGTATGCTTGTGTACTTGTATCTATTATTGCTTATTTGTACATGATTGTACTTATTAGAGAATAATACTTGGGCCGAGTGCTAATCCTACATGGAATGCTGGGATATATGGAACATGCCTTGCAATCTACTTGGGTGTTCATGATATGCTAAGCAGTTCGCTTAGGTATTCGCAAAATACCATATAGTTTGTATGGGCCCAACAATTGTATACTAAGCTATCATGCTTGGAAATATTTGTTTGAATGGTATAAGGTGAAAAAATGCATGTCTTGTTTGTTTTGTTGGAATGCATATATTGTTAGGGATTGCTTGTTATACTCGTTCTTGCTTGCTTGTAAACTCCTCTTGCAGCAATAAAGCAGGAGAGTTTCCTATTACATTTATCATACTTGTTTAAATCAAATTGCTTGTTGTTTTCAAATCTATTAAGATGTTCTCTTGCCTTGATAGATTTCTGTTATTACTTATTTATGTATCCCTCACTAAGTCCTTTGGACTTACCCCCCACGTCCCTTAAATTTTGCAAACAAGTTTGATTAAAATAAAAGTTCAGCTCAAGCTTGCAGAGATGATCTCTTTTGATAATCTTAGATGAATATGTACTTATGGGCCTTGTGTCTGTCGCATGTGAACCCTAGAGTTGATGTGTTATGTCAAAGACTTTAAGGATGTTTTAGGATTGTACATATAAGCAAATTACTTTAAAGAATAGCTTTGGTTATGAATGTTGCTAATAATGGTATCAACTAAGATGTAATTTTTGCTGCTTGTTTTGTTATGATGTTAAAAAAAAATTAGGCCTAATATTCATGTTACAAGTTTTGAAGTGAGGTTGAATTATTTTGACATCTCAGCTTAGGGTCACCCTGAGTGGGGCGTTGCAGGTGGTATCAAAGCCTAGGTTTAGATGACCTAAGCATGAACATGCAATAGAACTCATAGTGACCTTTATTTGGTTAGTTTAAATGTGCACTTAGGGATATTATAGGACTGTTAAGGTATAGTAGGACCATTAGAGAATAGAAAGATCCTAAAGTTTGAGTTTAGATTATATTATTTGATTTTATTGAGATAAAATTCTTGGATTTATTGCAGGATGGCTAGTAGTTCTGATAAGAGAAAGGGCCCTGTAGATGACCAGAACAAGGAGACCCTTGAAGACAAGATCAAGGAGTTGAAAGAAGAAAAGAAAAACCTTCAAAAGATTTGTAGAACCCTGGAAGAGAAATGCT
>JACGDI010003462.1:1105122-1137878 GCA_014898725.1 Jacaranda copaia | reverse complement strand
TGTGTTTTTATTAATCAAATTATATTTGGACTCAACCACTTTATACATGTGTATACATAGAAGAGTTTTAATACATCTAAATATCTTTGACATTATCTCATCAATCATATGAAAAAGATAATATCAAAGTCGATGCATCAACTGAAAACTCAAAAAAAAAACAAATCCTTTATCTAATGATTTTTCCCCCTAGATAGAATACATCTATATTAGTTAGAGATAAATAAGAATAAAAATATTAAAAATAAAATAAATCATATCAAATTTAATAAGCAACAATCAATGAAATTTTCATTTAAGTAAAAAAACTCAAAATTCTAAAAATTTGCCATTTTTTCAAAATTGTACAATTAGAATTAAAATTGTATAATTATGGGTTTTACACCGTTGTATTATATATAATACTATAGATAGATAAATATATTTTGAATTTTGAATGAAAAAAAAAATAGAGATAAAATGCAATCATATCGGTTAAAGATAATAATCAACAACTTATGAAAAAATTTAAATTAAATTAAAATACTTAAAATTCTAAAAATTTGCCATTTTGCCAAAATTGTACAATTAAAATCAAAATTGCATAATTATGTGTCCCACACTGCTATGCTATACGTAATATTGTAGATAGATATATTTTGAATTTTGAACGAAAAAAAAAAGCAATAAGATATAATCATATTTGTTAGAGATAATAATTAACAACTAATAAAAAAATTTAATTGAATTAAAATACTCTAAATTCTAAGACATTTGGTTAAAATTGTATAATTAGAATCAAAATTGCATAATTGTAGGTTCCACGCCATTGTGCTATATATAATAGTATAGATTTGGGTGTTTGTAGCATTATTAAAGGTATTTTTGATATTTTTATTGATTTACCCATGGTTTAAAAAAACAGACCGGATCAACCGTCAAATCGATCCGATTTTTTTTCATAAAATCAAGAAATAAAAAAAAATGCTTTATTTTATTAAAATCATTCAAACTGGTGGTTGAACCATTCGAATCGATGAACCGCTTACGATTCAATTGAACCGGAGCAGTTTTTTCCATTTAATTTGTAATAAAATTTATTTTTTTTAATTTTTTGTCAAGTACAAATTTTCAAGGCTAAGATACACCTCCATAAGCTATCTAAAAGTATTAAAAAAATGTATACAAGAAAAAGCCTTGCTTTAGAGTTAAGATATTTAAATTGTCCTGATCATTTAAAATATGAATCATAAAATTTGGATTGTGAAGTTAGATAATATCATTTAAACTCTTTATGTTTTATATTTTGACATTTTATTAATTTTTAAGTAATATATATAATGTGAATATATATTATATAATTATGACATCATAGTTAATTACCATCCAACCAACGGTTGAACAAGTGCTCGTAAATTTATAAATTTTTCAATTCAATAAATTGTTTGATTTTTCCAACACTAAATTTACCTATTATTCAGCCGCATCACTATTTATGAGGTGGTTACCACAATCTTCCTTTGAAGATTTGATCGGACTCTTTATTAGCGTCTACAATGTCAAAAAGCAAGCGTCCAGCGATAAAGTTTACAATCATATCAATTCTGAGTAAAGGGAGCAAGTCGTTCAATCATGTTTTATTCAAGTCAATAAATTCATTAATTTTCAGCTGTCTTTGGTACGATTATCACATTAGTTAACCATTTTAATAATTAGATCTCCAAAGCCTAACCTGCCTCTAATAACCTATTTAATTATGTCTCAATGACTTGGCTCCTTTGTGTGCCGAAATTTCCTTTCTTATGTTAATTAACATGTTGTACCAGGTATGAAAATAAGTTAGACCATGCTAGGGTTTGACTTCAATGTGCCAGGTATGAAAATAGTTTAAACTATGCTAGGATTTGACTTCAATAAGCCAAGGCTGTTATGCAAGTAACAAGCCTGAGTCTAGCCTATTATCTATGATAAAATTTTTATTTAAAGGTTAGACTTTAACTTTTTTAATAAGTTCTAAAGTCTTGGCCCAGTCTGAAAGCTTATTTTCTGCTAAGGCTTCAATTGAATCTAAACATCATGTGAATCTAAATTTTTAAAATGCTTAAACTTGTAATAGACTTTGATGGGGAAAAATCAAAATGATAAATAATAACTGCATAATTATAAAAATTCAAATTTAAGTATAAAATAATATCATTTCAATAAAAAGCAATACTAAATATTATAAATGATGCCATAAAGGACAAATTAAAGAAATCAAACACAATTAGTTATTTAATATTATACTATCATTAGTGTATTTTTTTATGTAAAGAAGGATAAATGTGCCAACTTATTAGGCTTTGCAAATTTTCAAAAGAGACTAAGAGGGTGTTTGGCTTAACTTATACAAAAGGTCTTATAGGTTCCTACTATTATAAAATATTTTTGGAGCTTATAAGATACTATAACTTTTTTTAAAAATAAATTTTTAAAGTGTTTGGATAAAATAAAATTTTAGAACTTATAAAATGCTAGTAATAGCAATTTTGTGATTAATATGCTTAAAATCAAGAGAATTTGTTAAGATTTTAAAAATAAATTAGAAGTTCCTAACTTTTCTAAAAATAGTTTATAAACTCCAAATATCTTATTTTAGAATATCTTATCAGACATTTTTTGATATTTTATAACATCTCAAATATCTTATAAGATATTTTGAGGAGTTTATAAACTTACCCAAACACCCTTTAAATCTAGCCTATTTAGTTAAAAAAAATATTTTTTAAGTCTTGATCTAGTCTTTTATTAAATAAACTAAGCCAAACTAGATTATAAATAGGCTAGACTATATGTCCTGACGAATAACCTGACCAATTTCCATCCCTGCCAAGTATTGGCAATACTTGAATTATCATCTCTCCTATTTTTCCTTTCCTATCCTAACCCCTAGCTATTCACACCCAACAGTTTGTGCAACTATCTGCCTTTTTCTCCCTTCCAATTCCAAACCCTATTCATATAATTCACCAGTATGGACAGGTATGTGCCTATTCAGGATCAAATTTTGTAAGGGTGGTAAAAATTCTAACAATAGATGGTGAAAGTAGGGACAAGGCCAAACAAAGGTAACTACATATGAAAGTGGCGTTCTTGACTTCTGGGTTACCGGTTGAATGGGGGTTGAGAGGGCATCAAATTTTACTAAAACTAAAACAGAAGGAAGTTTCAGCCTACGTCTTATTTGTTTTATTTAGAAAAAAGTTTCAGCATTTAATTGTTCTAAAGTAACTTCTTTTTTAGATAATAAAAAATTATTTGCCACTCCAAATATGAAGCTAAATCTACATAATATTTATTTTGTTTTATTTTGTCCATTCACTTTCTCAAAAATTTCCCACTTAAAATTGAAGTTACACTCATATGATCAATGACATTATCAAAGCGAAATAAAATATTTAAATATATATATATATATATATATATATGGAGAGAGAGACTGGACTATATTGATAATAAGAAATCTTTTATGCATGTATCTTCATCTAATTTGGAGATAATATAATACTTATAAAGTTTGAGACAACCCAAAAAACACTTGATTATATCATGATTATTTTTATAAGTCAATTTAAATATTGAGTATTTACTTAAATCCAAAATCAAAGCCTTTGCAATGGATGGTTACAATTCCGGAAAAAGAATTAAATTTTTTTTACATTAAATCATTCATATATAGATAGATAGATAACCAACAAATAGACTTTTTATGGATTCATTTGGTTTATTTTGAATCTTGCACGCATTTATAATTAAGCATTCACATTTTATTCAAAAATGACTTTTTTACAACACTTTCAAAATGAAAACTAAAAATTCGCAACTTTTTAGAGTGGCGGTTATAAGTATTTGATCAAACCTGAAAGGAGGATGCTGATTTGCCATTCTCTAGTTTTGAGTATAAATTCAATTTTCTACTATTTTTCTTTTTCTTTATGTTTCTTCATATGGCTTTGTTTGTTTGCATATTTGGTGAATTGTGAAAAATATTTTGAAAAAAAAAAAAGCATTTTTGAAAGTGGGTTGGAGGAATGTGATAGTTTTTTGTTTTTAATTTGGGGGTAGAAAGAGAATGTTTTGGGAGGAACTTGTTTGTTTGATAGTATTTTGGGAATATATCAATTTTACAGTAAACTTCAAATCAAGTACCTTTTTATTCAATTGGTGAGATAAAATGAATGTTTTGATATTAATTATAAATATGTATATATATATATGGAATTATTGGTATATAAGCATATATATATATAGATATATACATCGGGAAGGATTTTTCATGATGAAAAGTATTTGTGAATAATTTTATATATTTTGAAAAATATGGTTGGGAAATATGAAATTTTATTTATTTAAATTTTTTGAGTTGGAAAATATTACGAAAAAATGCAACCAAACAAGACCTGTGTTTCTTTCTCACACCAAACAAAAGGGAGAATTTGAAAACTAACATTAGATCTCAAGAAAGTAACCGCAGTCATACATATCACAAGAAGTACACATATTAAGTGCGCCGGGACCACTAATATTGTTAAAACCTCGAGATCAAGAGAAAGAATGCCTTAATATCTCTAAAAAGCTTACGAGCAAAAGTGCTCAAAATATTCATGTCGTTCTTTCCTCGTAGTTATCCCTAATTTTCAATGGAGAAGGACATTTATTCTGTGAAGATTTCCTATTCTAAATGGAATTATGAAAACCTAGATAGCCTCCAGGAACTCAATGTTTTGGTAGCTAATAAACTCACCAAGATAGCTAGGGTGGGTATAAACGACATGCACCTTAATTATATATATATATATATATCTAAAGCAGCACTTTCTTCCCCAATTCATTCACTCAAGAAACTGTAGCCATGGGAGAAGAAAAAGAGTCTAATACAATACCAATATCTTCTCCAGAAGATGAGAGAAACAAAGCCGATTTCCGTTCCTCCATCAGGCTAAAATATGTGAAACTCGGCTGCTATTATCTAATTTCTAATGCCATGTACCTGTTAATCATACCTCTTCTTCTTGCAGCTGCAGCCAATCCATCAATGAGCCACGTTCAAGATATACTGCAGTTGGGTAACTATCATCTCAGGTATAATGCTGTAACAGTGATCGCATGCACGGCTCTAATGGCGGTTTTAGCAACCGTTTACTTCATGAGTCGGCCCAGAAAAGCTTACTTGGTAGATTTCGCTTGTTACAAGCCGGACCCTTCTCTCTCGAGCACCAGAGAGATGGTTGCGAAGAAGGCTTCCACTGTTGTAAGCAAAGAAAGCGCAGTCTTCATAAAGAAAGTTCTGGAGAGGTCCGGATTGAGAGACAGGACTTATGCAGCCGGTCTCAAAGATTTCCCACCAAAACGTCCATTTGAATGCGGCAGGCAGGAAGCGGAGACGGTTTTATTTGGAGCTATTGATGCTCTGTTTGCCAAAACCAAAGTAAAGCCAGGAGATATTGGCATTGTTGTGGTTAATATCTCTGTCTTCAACCCAACACCATCTCTTTCTTCAGCAATTATCAACCGTTACAAGCTAAGGGAGGATGTGGTGAGCTGCAATTTAGGAGGCATGGGCTGCAGCGCCGGGCTGATAGCTATAGACCTTGCAAAGCGGCTTTTACAAGTAAGCTCACCAGTCTACTTTGCTGCAAGCTTTTATGCACTCTATAAGATGATCACCATTAAAGCCACAGCTGTTAGCTCCACTTGTATTGATGAAGTAGAATGTAAATCTAAAAGAAGATAACAAAAAATCAGCATAAAAAGAATGCCAAGACAAATAAAATAGGCAACCATCTATGTGTGATGTTGGGTGCACCAGTGTTCGTGTTAACTCTCCTCTTCAACAGGAACAACCTAACACCTATGCTCTGGTCATGAGTGTGGAATGTATGACCAACAATTGCTACGCAGGCAAAGAAAAATGAAAGCTGCTACCAACCTGTCTGTTCCGTATGGGAGGGGCCGCTATCCTCTTATCAAATCGATTTTCTGACCACCGACGTTCAAAATATGAACTCACACACACTTTATGTACCCACAAAGGTGCTGATGACAGAGCTTACAAGTGCATATTCCAGGAAGAGGATGAAGAGGGAAATCTCGGAATCTCATTGTCGAAAGACCTAATGGCTGTTGCTGGAGAGGCCTTACAGGCAAATATCACAACACTTGGACCCTTGGTACTTCCCATGTCCGGGCAACTCCTATTTTTAGCCTCCTTGGTCTGTAGAAAAGTATTCAAGATGAAAGTTAAGCCATATGTTCCAGATTTCAAGCTTGCCTTTGAGCACTTCTGTATTCATACCGGAGGAAGAGCAGTATTGGACGAGCAATGCAGTTCGTTGTGGTATGAACTAGCCTATGCTGAGGCCAAGGGCCGGATCAGAAAAGGCCATCGTGTGTGGCAAATAGTGGTGTCTGGCGTGCACTGAAGACTGACCCAGCTAAGGAGCAAAATCCATGGACGGACGAGATTAACCAATTTCCAGTTCATTTACCAAAAATAATGCCAATTCTTCCTTGACTATTGTCATTCTATCTCAAGATTAAACCCACCTAGACTAGGTGTTTGTCTCAATCTAGCTAGTTCACTATAATGTAGGAAAAAATGGAAAGCGAGGAAAATAACAACAGGCTATGTTTTCTCTTAAAAGACCAAATTATCATGTTACTATTCAATGACGCAATATCAGATCAGTTTTATTGATGTTACATGGTATATAACAGTAAGACAAATTACATAAAAAATAATGGGGAAGAAAATTTCATCCTATTCAGTAATGTGAATGATGACATCAATTAACTTTTATTCATGTTGCATGATGCATAACAGTATGCCCAACATCTTGTAGTAGTGAAGAAAATATCAAGGTGAATCTCTGGGCAAAAGAATGGATGTGGCGACTCTCGAGAGAACGGATCACATATGCTAGAATTTTTGTGGAAATTGATCTCACTAAGCCATTGAAGGAGGAGATTGAGGTGATCCAAGGCTCTTCCACTTTTTCGTTGAAAACTATTTATGAAAGAATCCCGAATTATTGCTCGCAGTGTAAGCATATTGGGCATGATGTTTCAGCCTGCTATATCAAAGATAATGCCCCCAGACCTCAGCAGAAAATGGCCTTTGTTAAATCTTAGAAGGAGCAAGACAAAGGGAAGGCAGTTGAAGTTGATAAGCGAGTAGAATCTCAAGCTCGGGACAGCTTACCAGAGGAAAGCCAGGTGGATTAAAATCTGGCTCTGCTCAGGTATCGAATCATTTGCATTGTTACAGGAAAATATGAGAGGTTTAAATGATGTTGATTGCTCTGTTAATGTGACTGTTGCTGATAATGTGAATGAGTGTGGTGTGGATGAAGATTGTGAGGTTGATGATAATGTGGAAAATGGAAATGGGTGTTCTTTTAATGCTAATGATGCAGCAATGAATTCTTTTTCTGTGGATAATTCGAATAGGATGCCTTTAAATGTCTTAAATGATCAGGTTAATTCATTTTATATTGATACTAATGGGGTGTGCTTCCATGACCTCAATAGACTGTTTGATGAGGGATTGAGGGTAAATGATATTGCTCCTGCTGTTCCTCAGCTTCCTCTGCCTTCTAGAGCAACTTGATCAAGCCCTGCACCCTCTCCTCCTCTTCAGCGGTTCCCCAAACGCTCTGCCCAAGCCCCTCAATTCTGTCCTTCATCAAATTCTCCGCCAAATCATCCTCTATATCACTCTTTGCAGATTGCTACTCCTATACAAATTCTCCCACCACACAGTTATATTCCTGTCCTATATTCTCTACCTAACCTTGATAAGGACTCGAGTTTTGATCCTTCATCTATCTTGTCTATTGATGAAATACATCAGGATGCCCAGGATGCTCTAAATATTCAAAGAGCATAATCTGAGGACGAATGGGTTCATAGGGAAATTGAAACTCACAATAGGAGAAGATCTAGAAGGCTTAAAGGCAAGGGGCGACAGTCTGATTAATCTGCCTCTGGCCTGGAGGATTTCTTTTTCTTTTAATGTTTCTGCTGAATTTGAACTCTGTAGTTCTGTATCAGTAAGTTTATGTACTATGTTTCAGAGCTAATATACAAACTGTAGTAATTTGGGAATTGTAATGCTGCACTTATGGTGTTTCTGGTTTTGTCAAGGCACCAAGTTTTCTTGGTTGTTGGATCTTTGCAAATCTGTTGGTTTTACCGAGGTTCAGTTCTTTGGGCCTATGTATTTTGTTCAGATACAGTAATACACTGAGCTTCTGTTCAGTGCATTTCGTGTTTTGTGTGAAAGATGTGTCTCAGATGTGCAGGTCTTCCTGAGTTGCTGAATCGAGTTTTGGTGTTGCTGCAGATTTTCTTCTTGTCTATGCTGTTTAGGATAGGACTTTTAAGTGCTTTTGTCTTATGGCTCCTTCCCTGGTTCAGAACTGATTCTCAACTGGCCTGTGATTTTGCTGCTGAAGGGGTTCTGTCTTGCTGTTTGATGCTGGTGCTGGATAAGTTTTGGTGGACTGGAATTTTACTTGGGTGAGTTTTTCAGATCACAATTTGCAGAGATATGTTGAAACAACGTAGCAAGTCAAAATCTTACGTCATTTGGATGAATAAAAGCCTTGGTGCGTTACTTGATAATATCAAAAGTTAGGGAACATATAATACTAAATTTCATGAGATATTATCTTATTTAGGGGTGCGAAGCATTCAAATCGAGCCAAATCGAGTCGAGATGAAGTAAAAATTTTTAGCTTGTCTTCGAAATATATATTTTAAGCTCGAGTTCGATGAGCCTAAAATTTTAAGCTTGAGCTCGACTTTAACTGACAAATAAATTGTAAATAACTATATACTCAAGCTCAAGCTTTAGTTTGAGTTTGAACTCGAACTCAAAATAAAAAATAGTAATATAATATATATTTATTAATAAATAAAATTTAATTATATATTGATTCATTTGCCGACTTGCGAGTCTCAAATCTAGATACTAACAATTCGAAATCGGCTCAAATTAAAACTCGAGTTCCTTATAAGGCGGCTCGACTCGTTTGCACTCCTAATTCTATCAATAATTGTGACAAGAAATTTATCAGTATCAAAATATATCTTAATATAAAATGAAAAAAATTACTTTTTAAATCCTTACTTTTCCTAAATTAGTCCTAACTTTGTATCATCATCAACACAAATCTTACGTGTTGATCAATTTGAAAAAATATATTATGCATATTAGACAGAAACGTGTTAAAACATAAATTAACCCAATTACACTCTTTACCATCTTGACACGACTATACTTATTATATGTTTGGAAACGGAGACTAACCAAGCACCAATCTGACTCCAGTGCTTCTAGAAAATCAATCGGAGAAAGATCCACATCACAATTATTAATTAAAATCTACTTATCAATAATCATATTTAACAACTTAATATCACGTAATCGCTTTGATAAGTAAGCGCCCCTTTTTCTTTGCGTGGTCCCTACTGTGATACGACGTCGTGTCTGCCGAATCCGAAGCCGGATATTCTCCCAATCATAGTAGGGGCCAAAGTGGCATGGTCCTTCCCTTTTTTTGCAACATACAAATTGCAAATTGACAAATTAGTCCAAGAAATTTATGCAGTTGTTAAAGTGCAGGGGCCAAAACAATATGAGAGCGGCCATATGCAACCAAGCATGATGGAGAGTATCTTTTATTTTTATGCTAGGCTTGAAATTTTTATTTTTTAAAAAATTGGTTTTATGGGGAATAAAGAATGGAAAAAAAAGAAAAGAAAAGAAAAGAAAAGAAATATAACATTATAAGTTTGGATCATGCACACTTGGAATCCATGTTTTACTACAATTAGAAAAATCAACTAGTTGCTAAGTGGTTAATCATTGTCTTTTTTTTTTTTGAAAAAATAAAAAAAAACTGTACAAATCATAAATTGAAACATTCAATAATTTATGTGACTTAACTCAATTGAACATGATATATTCATGAAGAAGATAATAAATTTACTAGTTCGATGAAGAAACTATTGCAACTTTATTCTTTTAATGTATTCACTTTCACATTCAAATTTTAATTGTATTTCTCAATATATATTATTAATTAAAATATAATTGGGTTACATGTAAATAAAAAATTGTTCCATAAATTTACACCAGTTCTACAACATCAAGAAAATATCCAAATCTCTTTATATGTCTAGTTTTGTACCCCTAACCTCCTTGCATTCTGTAATGCATTGTGAATTAGATAATAGTTAGATTATGTATAAATAAACTATTGTTTCTAAACTTTTGCCGATGCTACAATACTAACTTTTTCAACTCTTGTTGCCAAGAACTTTGTCGCTTTTGTGCTACTGCCGCAATGTTAGATTTGCTAACTATTTTTTTTAGATTTTATGTTTGACACTACAATACTAAATTCTCTGTCGTAATACTAAATATAAGATATTTTAACTATCTCATAATAAATAATGATATGTATGATTGTAAAATTAAATATTTATTATAGAAAAAACTAAGAAAATTTTTTTAGATTACATTGCTAAAGGCATGCAACGTATTCTTAATTTTTTGATAATTTTTGATCGAAATCTAAAGTTTCGTGCATTAGGTCACCTAAAACTTTCAACATTTTATTTCTAAATAATCAAATTCAAAATTCCCACTAAATGAATCCATTATTTCACCACATCAACAAAAAAAAATCCATCACATCAACTATTTCTCATTGGAAAATTACGCTCCCTCGCCATACGCAATCACGATAAATATTATTTCTAACGTATTACTACACATTTTACACACGTAGATTTTAGGTCAACATTGGATGCTACTATAGTCGATTTTCTCAACAAATATTTTATCATCACCCAAAGCAAAATAAAGTAAAATAAAGCATGGAGCTCAGCAAAACGTCATTCTTACAATGGTCCAACTTCGATAAGTACAAATAACAAGAAACATTGGCCTCGCTTTGATTTCATTCCCAAAGTCCCTTTTTTTATTTTTTATTATTTTAAAAATAAAATATAATATTTTTTATATATTTTTATTTAATATTATTTTTTTAAATATATTTTTTTATAATTTATATATATTTTTTATTTTATTTTATTATCCATTTTCACGTACAATATATTAAAACTAATATAGTCATTATTTTTCTATAATTTTATCTAAATATAATCATTTTTAATTTATTTTTATTAATTAATTTTTTAAATTTTAGAAATAACGAAAACAAATATTAGAAATGAAAAATAAAGCCAAACGGCCTAATATTTAATATAAAAAAAAAAAGGAAAAATCAATTTTAAAAAAAAATTTACTCGATCAGAAACCAAACACGTAAAATAAACAATAGAAATGACCAATGGCAAAAGTACACCTATCTTTCCCCACGCAAACAAGTCCGATGGGGTCCCATCGACTTTCTGTCCTTACAATTTGGAAAAGACTGAAATTAAAATCCATTAAGTTTTACATAAAAGAAAATAGTATGAGAGAAGGATAATAGCTTCTATATATACAGCACAAACAAAGAGCAGAGACCTATTCAAAATAAAGAGGAATGAGAGCAGCATTTGTTTCTCTGACAGCAATCTTCCTGCATCAGCATACCTAAAAGTCAAGTTTTTTTGAGGTAATTGAATCTTCAGCCCCTTAAGCCTTGATAATTTACGCTCTGTCTTCACTCTGTTTTGGGAAAATTCATGCTCATCATGTGATAATCTATTTATTGATTCGTTTTGAATCATTGTTTTTGGAAATTGACTTTTGAATTTTTCTGGGGTTTTTCTGTTTTGCTGAAATGGGAGGTGTTGTGGCAGCAATTGTTTGTGCGTACTCTGTTTCTTGAAATGGTTAAAGCCGTATTTTTTAGCAGGCCCATCTTTTAATTGATGGATGAAGTTATGGTTATGTGTTTCCATCGTGATTTTCTATCTGAAACATTTTCGTTTAGTTTTCGTTTAGTTAGTTTGGGTTGTGGAGCAACATTTCTTTATGCATGTGCTCTGTTTCTTGAAATTACAAAGGTGCATTTTTTCTGGATACCACCGTCTTTTTATTGATGAATAGAGTATAAATTTAGAATTGCTGTAATCATTCTGGGTTTTCCTCATTTTATTTGTTGTGTTTAAAGGGATTATGTAAGCTGTTATGTGTGTGTTCTCTGTTTTTCATAAGCATACTTGTTTCACTGCCTTTGTTTCTCAATTATGTATGTGATAGCAGAGATGCGTTGTTTCCTTTCAACATTTCCATGTAGTTACTGCAGATTTACCCCTTAATCCTTTCTGTCTTAATCTGTTTGGTGGGAGTCTCTTTGTTCTCTCTTTTGATCTTTGACTATTTTGAACATTAGGAACCTTTATGTAGTGTTTTTTGTCGGTTTTTTGAGTTCACAGAGCAATTAATGATTCTTGTTATGGCTATTTTGGATTTCATGGTTATCAGAGCATATATTAGTCTCTCGAGGTTAAGTTTTTTTATGGATACGCATTTTTACTTATGTGGAATTAACAAAGAGTTTATGGTTTCTGTTTTATTTGTTTCATTTGTTCCTTTATCTTGCTTAGCTTGACATATTCAATTTTCGTTTGGTTTTGATCCAAGTTGGTTATAGTCCTGCCTTCGTTCTTTTTTGAGATTTGTTTGTAGCCATTTTTTATTTTTTTATTTTTTATTCTTTTGTATTAGATTATGCATTTGAAGATTATGTGATACTGGATAATGTGCTTAACTGTGATTTATTTAATGGGTCCTAGCTCTGCGGCTGCCTATTAGATTTGACAACTGAGCTTTCCAGGTCCAAGTCAATACTAGATTGAACTCTTCTTCATGTTGTTAATTTTTGCCTATGCCAATTGCAGAATGGGAAGTACTGGTGAAACCAACTATGGAGCATACACCTACGAAAACCTTGAGAGGGAGCCATACTGGCCTTCAGAAAAGCTCCGGATTTCCATAACAGGGGCTGGTGGATTTATTGCTTCTCATATTGCCAGGCGTTTGAAGAGTGAGGGTCATTACATCATTGCTTCCGACTGGAAGAAAAATGAGCACATGTCAGAGGACATGTTCTGTCATGAATTCCATCTTGTTGATCTGAGGGTTATGGATAACTGCCTGAAAGTTACCAAAGGAGTTGGTCATGTATTCAATCTTGCTGCTGATATGGGAGGGATGGGCTTCATTCAGTCCAACCACTCTGTCATCATGTACAACAATACAATGATCAGCTTTAATATGATCGAGGCTGCAAGGATTAATGGAGTTAAGAGGTCTGCTTTCTAGAACCCGCTGTCCTGTTTTTCAGCATGTGTATTTATTTGGCAGTTGGTTTGGAAGTAGATACATAATTGATTAACTGTGAGCATGTCCAAATATATTGAGTGGGTGATGTTGGTTTTCCATCAGCAAATAAGAACAATACTGTCCCCCTTGCATGGACCATATTGCGGATTTACAGCTTATCTTCCTTAGAGATGCTCGTGTTTATCTTTTTTTTATTTTTAATTTATTCAAAATTCTAAAAGTTGGATTTTGCTTATCAAAGTTAGAAAGTTCCCTTATGTAGGAAGAAATAAAGTTAGAATTTTGCTTTAGTAGGAAGAACTAATTGATGTCTCTCTATTGTGCAGCTTCCATAAAAAGATGTTACTAGTAACAGGAAATTCATAACTAAAGCCAATAAATTGCATTGTGACACGAAAAGAACCCTTTAACAACTTTTTTGTTTTTTCCAACTGAAATGTCCATAACTTTAATATTATGCTTGCTGCATTGCAATTCAAGATCAATTATTGCGGCAAAAATCTTCCACACACAATCACAACTATTCCTTTTGTGTTCGTTAATGGTGGATGTTGATTTATCCTTGAAATGGTGACACAATAAGCCACACATTTGGAATGAAGAATTGAATATAGGCTTTTATTTTGGGTCTAGGTTTTTCTATGCCTCCAGTGCTTGTATCTATCCTGAATTTAAGCAGTTGGATACCAATGTGAGCTTGAAAGAGTCTGATGCCTGGCCCGCGGAGGTTTTCTTCTCCTAACTTGTCAAAAATCATTTTTCTTTTTATTGAGTTTTTTATGATTCAAATGAGTAATGTTTTGGTTTATGGGATAGCCTCAAGATGCTTATGGGCTAGAGAAGCTGGCAACAGAGGAATTATGTAAACACTACAACAAGGACTTTGGAATTGAGTGCCGTATTGGGAGGTTTCATAATATCTATGGTCCCTTTGGGACATGGAAAGGTGAACTTGTAGATTATTTGAAAAATTTTATGCAAGTCTTTTTTGTTTCCTTTCTGAATAAGTAGTCTCTTCAATGCATTAACTATGTTGTGAATTGCTGCAGGTGGTAGGGAGAAAGCACCAGCTGCTTTCTGTAGGAAAGCCATTACTTCTACTGATAAATTTGAAATGTGGGGAGATGGTCTGCAGACACGATCTTTTACCTTTATTGACGAATGTGTTGAGGGGGTTTTAAGGTATGTTTACTTAATAAATAGAAGCATATTGCAATAAAAGCTGAGTTTCCTTCTATCTAAAGCATCGATGCTCACTAGTAATTTGCTTGTTTGAAGATTTATACATTTTATCAAGGAAACTGAAGAACAGCTTCACTTAAGAATGGTAATTGTCATTTCATTGCTTGAAAATGAGAATATATATATATATATATACCTGTTAAACACATCACATATAGGAGGCCGGCAGTAGGGCAGATGAACACAAGAATGATCCTTAAGTTATTTTGGACGATATAGTTGAGAAAGTTTGATCAACTCTTTTGCCAGGAAAGCTCATATTATGTTTGCATGATTAATGCGGACTGAGTTATGTCTTAATATTGGTTTTTTTCTCCCGAAAACAAATTTTTGCTCACTGGTGTTTAAAAACTTTACAACATTATTGTTCTCAAGCCTGTTATGAATTGCTATCTGAGTTCAGATTAACTAAGTCCGACTTCCGAGAGCCTGTAAATATTGGAAGTGATGAGATGGTGAGCATGAATGAGATGGCCGAGATTGTTCTAAGCTTCGAGAACAAGAAGCTTCCCATCCATCACATTCCTGGACCAGAGGGTGTCCGTGGTCGAAACTCAGACAATACTCTAATTAAGGAAAAGCTTGGTTGGGCACCTTCTATGAAACTCAAGGTACCATGATTTATCTCTTCTTTCGTTTATATCAACTTTGGTTTTACCTCAACATAGGACAATTGCTCATATCCAACTTTTTGAACGCATACATAGGACGGATTGAGAATCACATATTTCTGGATCAAGGAACAACTTGAGAAAGAGAAATCTCAGGGCATCAACTTGTCCACCTATGGGTCATCAAAAGTCGTGGGAACACAAGCTCCAGTTCAACTCGGTTCTCTTCGTGCTGCTGATGGCAAAGAATAAAGTAGATCATCAAGCAAACAGCTTTTATCCACGTGAGCCAGGTCTTATATATTGTGCCATCATACACCGCTAGATTGGAATACCCATTTTTCAGGCTTTGAATATCATTCGCTTAAAAATCGAAGCTACATTTTACTTATCTGCAACCCACAATGTGTTTTATTTCTTAAGCAGTTGGTGCTGCTGGTTCGTTTGTTGCTTTTTGAACATATGTTCCATTGCTCCACTTGTATGAAATTCATCCTTTTGAATTGATAACTTTTACGGCTTCTTTTGTTGTACACTTGCTCGAAGGCTGATGCATGTGGAGGTCAATTTCTGGGAAGCATTTTAGCAGTTAGATGTTGAAGTCTAATAAATTGCACTTTCTTCAGGTTGATTGTTAAGTGGATATATCAAGTGAAATTGTGCAGTTTGTGTGGAAAAAGCTAAATCCCAGTTTTTCTTTTCATGTGGTCCAAGAAAGCAACTTTGAAAGAGCCATTCGTTTCAGATAAGGCACCGAAGGAGACCTGAATGAGCCCATCCCTCTCATGCGTGTCGTATGGAACATGCATATATGCTTGTGATTTGCCGTCTCCTACTGCCATGAGTTATTTATTTCAATTAGTATTTCATCTTATATTTTATTTTATGAATAGATATTAAGTATATATGATACGCAATTCAATGTTTGTATACTTACCATTTATTCATGATTAAGAATAGAAGGTGAGTGCACATCAGAATTGAAATTTAAATTGTACGATTCGCCTTGCCTCCACTCTGATGTGTATATGTATATATATAAATTTGTACGTATCTTATGCATCTTGCCTAGTGTTCATGTCCCCAGCAATGGATACGAATAGAGAGTTATTCTCACGATGACTTTGTTGCTTTGAGGTAGCTGCCATATGCCTTCCATGTTTAGGACTTTTTAAGTATCTAATTCCATTCACTACTGTTAACTTTCATTTCTCATTATCAGTAACGGCCCAATATAATACTTTCACGTATGGTATTGTTTTCTAATTTTTATATATTTTATGATCTATAAAAAATTCCATCAACCTTTATCTTACTCCAACTTGGTAGTTTTCGCTTAAAAAAATTCTTACCTAAATCATGTGATTTAGCATGGATATTTGAGGTGGGAAAAATGGGTTGATTATTTCATTTTCTTGTTGGACAGTGTTGGTGGCCCATATTGAATCAGCAATCCTTATCTCAGTTTCTTTTGCCTTGTAGAGGGGAGAGAATATTGTAACTGGCCCACAAAGGCCAAAAATGGTGGTTCTGATTTTGATAAAAAACTGAAGCCCACCATGGCTTTGTGGACAACAAGAAAAAGGTTCTGCCTTGTCCTGCTAGCCCTTTTGCTAAACCAAGTTGAAAATGCTTTTCTTGTTCTGCCTATAGTAATCTTGAACTTAATTAAATATGTGTGACACAGGAAGTTTGAAGGAGCTGCAGCTGCTTATGTGACAGCAGTAAAATACTTCGATTAGAAATAATGGTTTGTCTACTGAAATATTCATAAAAAATGGCCAATATAATGTACGTTTTCAAGAAAAAGAAAAGGTTTAGTTTCAGCATAAAAGATTAAATAAATAAATAAATAAAATGTTTGATGGTAGACGTTAAAATCTAAAACAATCACAAGTTCAGTCATTGGTCTTAAAACATTTATAACCTTGTGAGATCAAAATAATGGCAAACATCAAATATTCATATTTAAACTGAAGAGAAGATGCATCTACTATCAAGGATATCAAGTTTTTTCTCACATTGAAGAGGTCAAAATTTTCAGTTAATATATAAGCTATTCTTCTTTAGAAGCCTTTGTAAGGATAAAATTCTCCACCATGAATGTTGACGGGATAATTTTTTGTGAAGTTGGGCTTTGTGAGATAATGAGTTTAAGCATCATGAGATGGTGCCTTTTGTGGGAAATGAATCATATGCCTCTCTTGCTAAGTCCCTTGACTGAGGGTTCGAGAAGAGGAACTTGTCTATTTTTTAAATGGGCACGAAAATATATAAGAACTTTTGAATGGGAATGAAGAAGGGATGTAACTCCAGTTCCTTCAAAATTGCTAGTTACTTCAATTTTTGATAAGAGTAGTCCACGATTGAATTTGATTTTGATCATTATTTTCATATTCATAATAATGTAAAAAGAAAATCCATCTCTAAATTATCCAAAAATAGTTGTTGTGATTTACGAGGAGTTTATGATGACAACCATATGTCCTTTCACATTGGGAAGGTTGAGAGACTTGAGGCGTACTTCCCCTTCACCCTAATTTAGGTGCCTTTTTATGAGAACAAAAAAATTTTGTACGAGTATCGATAGATAATTCCTCACAAAATTAAGTTTTTCACATTTAGCAATAAATTTGATCATCATTAAATATATGAACTACTCAAATCTATCTTTCGCGTCAACAATGATTATTTTCATACTGCTTCATCAAATAATACACTCTACTTTTTTTTGAAACAAAAGGGATTAACAATTCTATTATTGTACTGGCATCCTGAGTACCCAACATTAATTTATGCTCAACTATTTCACATGCAATATATATCCAAAGCAACATCCTTGCCTTATTAAATTCTGTCCCATTTTCTTAATCCACAGATACTTGAATGCTAATCATCAACTGGTTTGGATTGGTGTATCCATACATCTAACATCAATTATTAAACATTAATTCTAATTTTCCATAATCTTTTTATAACATAATTTACGAAAATTATTTTAAATCTCATAACTATTTTGGTTGCTTAAGAGTTGTTGAAAGATATTTGACCAAAAATATACCTTGCTCTAACTTTTTTCTCAACCACCCCATAAAAAGTAAAGAAATTCCTTTTCTAATCTTAACTGGATTAGTTAATTCTAATTTTCATGGCCAAACCTAACACTTTTTGTCCTTATTATTTATGATTACAAGCTAAATCTCTCCCACACTTGACCATGGATTAGTGCTTAATTAATTTATTAAGACAACTACCAATTATTCCCTAGATGTACTTTGCCTAGAGATGCTTGCTCGAGTTTGATTACCTTGACATATAATATAGAGTAGATTATTAATCAACTTGTGTTATTTAATTTCTAACATAAGGTTTTTAATCAATCTCTAATCACTGACCTAACGACTAAGACTAAATTTTATTTTTCACTTTTGCGATTGCTTAAGCTTAATTTTAGGGCGGGAGACAGACCAGTGATGGCTATTCCTTGTTATATAATCATAAGATTATGTTATAGAAATAAGATCATTTATTTATTTTATTTGTTAGTTTATTAAATGTTTGCCTTAATAACCTATGAACTTTAGGAGAATTGTAAGTTGTACTCAAATAGTTGCTTCTTTCTTAGTTTTGGTGGCTAGGTTTGAGGACCAAGCCTAGTTGTCCATGGACACAAGATTTTTGGTTTTAGATAGATCTTGTTGATTCTTGATTATTAAATTTTCTATTTTATCCCACTTTTTTTTTTTTATTTTGTTAAAATTTAAAATTTCAACATGTCAAGATATTCTAGTTTTGAAATGTTAAACAACTCAAAAAAGTCAAAATATTATATTATATTATAATTTTGAAACCTAACACTTCATGGCCAATCTATCCCCCTTCTAACCTTTTCTTTCAACACCATAAGTTTGTTTTTATATCCTAATGGCATTGCCCCAACTTAATAGAAACAAAAGACAGAACCAACTTTAGGTGAAAAGGCTTAGGGGAAAAAAACTCAAAATTAAGAGGGTGTTTGAGTGAGTTTATAAGCTTCTCAAAACATCTTATATGATGTTTAAGTACTTATAAATTGCTAAAAAATATTTGGTAATTTTTTTTTAAAAAACAGCTTATAAGATCCTAAAATAAAATATCATGATCTTATAAACTCTTTTAAAAAAAGTAAGGAAACCATAATTTATTTTTAAGATCTTAACAAACTTCTTTATTTTTAATCATTTTAATTATAAAATTACCATTATTAACATCTTATAAGCTATAAGATCTTATTTTATTTAAACACTTTAACAACTTATTTTAAAAATAAGATCAAACATCTTATAAACTCCTAAAACATATTATATGTTTTAGGAGTTTATAAGATATTTTAAATAAGTTTAGCCAAACACCCTCTAAGTATTTATGCCCAAGCTTAAGTTCATTTTTGTCACACACACACAAAACAACATGTTTACTTCTAAAAACACAAAATTAGGCCTAATACCACATAACATTTCCAAAATTTTAAAAAGGGTTCATTTCAAAAGATTTAAAAAATCTTGACACAAATAAATAATTCAAGCAAATGGAGAATTATGAGGTGCAAACTTATGAGGGAAAGAAGAGATAGAACTGAAATTTTTTTGATAAATAAAGGTACTTTCTCTAACAAAGAAGAAAAAAGGAGAAGTTGATATGGTCCCCCAATTCCCAAATTTGAAGAAACTTTTGTTGATAGGGAGAAGCAAAATGTGATGAGTAATATAACTTGTTCTTCTGCACATGGGAGTCAGTTGTGGATTATTTAGTACTTATTCTGCAGAACTGTATATTGCATCAATGAGGCCAGGGAATAATTAGTGCTCTGTCTCTAGGGGGGATCCTATTCCTCATTTTCAGTGGATCAGATTTCCATACTGTGCTATTCACTAAAATTTACTAAGGTCATGTAGCAAAACAGCTTATCCTGAGCTTAAATGTGATGGTAGCAATATTGTAATCCATGCGTCAGTTCATATGGTACATGATATTTTTTACTGTAATCTCGCCATAAAAATAATTACTTTAAAATAGGAAACAATTTAATTCATACAGTATTTCAAACGTTATATTTTTTACTATAATCCTACTGATGTGGAGTTATCAATGATGTCATCTCTAGTACAGTAGTTTTGTTTTTCCTAGTCATCGAAGAAGGTTGAGTGGTAGGATTTAGGACTTACAACATAGAATGAGGTCAAAAGATTATTGGCAAGGTCCCAACTATAACCATATGATGCCTAAGTTAAATGGAGTATTAAGGTCGAATAATTTGGAAATAGAAATTGACAATGATGATTAACAATCTGAATATATTTATAGGGCAACAAATGAATAAGCTTGTCACATTAAAGTCGAATGAAGGGGTAAAATGCCTTCATGTAGTCCCTAATCAATGGATATGGCTTAGCACTAAATCTTGTTATTCAGGAATTTCCTTGTTGTATAAGGGATAGAGATGTTTTTTCCTATCTTATTCCACATCACCTATCAAAAAAATGATTAATGTGAATCCATTGTAGCACAATTGCTCCAACATAAACTAACGATTCGATTCATACAACTTTTCAAATGGTACTCTTTTTTCTATATCCCTTCCACAAGAAGAATTATTGTAACTTCATCATAAGAACAATTACTCTAATGTGGACGAACACTTCTATGTTTTCCTTTTTGGAATAAAGTCTTGATTTGCAAATGACTATGCAAAAGACAAAAGTTGAAGTCCCATAACACAATGTTTGACTTAAGTGCAATTAGAATTGGGAATAATTCTTATTTTGACATAGTTCTATTAGCAATTTTTAACGTTGTAATTAAATAGCTATTCACAATTATTTGTTTATAACGTGACCGGCCAAATCCAATAGTTCATAAACAAATAAATCAAACATTGATTTGTCTTCTAGACGTAAGAGTGGAGAAATTTAGGTATTTGGTCAACTCTTATAACTTTTCCCCCTTCTCTTTAACCTTTATTTTGTCCTTAAATTTGTACCCAATATTGTTTTACTTGCGTGAGTTTTAACCTGATTGGGCCTTTGCTTGATTCCTTCTTAATGGGCCCTTCTCCAGAAAGAATCATTTATTCCCTGAATTCATTTATGATTTATGCAATGATTTTACAATGCAAAATTTTCAGTATTTTTTTTTTTAAAATTTTTTATTCCAAGGGATGGACCACTTCTCAATTATTTATATTTTCATACTATTTTTGGAAAAAGAAAAACTTATCTAATTATTTTATCTTGATTCCGAAATTATACAGTTGAATTAACATCACTTCTTCATCAAATATGCCTTAATTTGCTTTGTATTATTCATATTCCAATATTTGAATAAATATCCAACAAGGTACAACCATCCCTATCGAGATGACAGGCTTTGTCAATCTTCGAGATTCCAAACTAAATTCACACACAATACACATTTTAGTTATTACATCGAGCTAGCTTCTCTTTTTTGAATTTGCAGAACAACTCTTAAGAGATTTTCTTTATTTATCTTTTTTTTTAAGACATAAATATTAAGATTGAAAAATCCAGTATGCTCCAATCACTTTATGAAATTTTCATTATCAGGATAACCATGCACTTCGCATGTTTTTAGCGTTCTGATTAGGTAAAGATCTTAAATTCAAACTTTATTTTCTTCAATCAGCATCGCCATCACATCATTTAAAAACAATCAAGATGCAAAATTTGTATTTTACTATCTTTACTTTGACTTTTCACTTCTCACACGGCTCTTAATATCCTCCAACTAATTAGTATAATCTAAAAAGATATCAAGGGAATACTCAGTGTGCACACACACAAAAAACCTTTAGAAAATTTTTAGTCTTATGAACAGAACGACAATAGATTTGAGTCCCATAGAAGTGATTAGAGAAGCAGTCGTAATCTTTTTATAAAAAGAAAAAAGAAAAAAGAAAAAGAATGTATTTCTTACATCATTTGATTAATCTACTATTTCCTCTTCCTCATGTAATTTTAAATTATTGATCAATAATTAAAAACATATGAATTAGGAACTTGTATGTCCTTAGAACACCACATTTTTAAAGCACAATATAATAATAACAACAAAATAAAAATTGAACTGAAAATTCAAATTTGAGAATAACATTCGAACCCAAGGCTCCAAAAAGCCAAAAAAGCAAGAAAAGATGGAACTTGAATTTGAGAGACATGGTGACCAAGGTTGGACCACATGTCATCCAACGGTTGATACTTGAGACCACATTGTAACGGATAAATACAAAAGCTATGTGAGCAAACGTGTTACTTGTAATATATACTATGGTGATTTATTTGATTGGATAAAGATGCACCTAGAATTTATTGGTTCAAGGGTTTTTGTCAAGTGGGTTTCTTTCAGAACTATACCATGTGCTCCCTCCCTATGGCACAGTTCTTGGTATATGTGCTATTCAATCCATCATGGTTCCTCCATTCTACAAATTGTTATGGAGAAGGGGAGAAAAAAGTTCATATCATGCACATTTCCCTTGCATATAATATCCTAAATCATAGTCACTTGAAAATTTTGATGATTTCCTAGTTCTAATCTTTCAAAATTAGCCCATATCGAAATTTTAATGAAAAAATTTTGTATCGTCTATTCATAGATCTTGTCAGTATATGTATTTATACTATTAATAAAGTGTCTACTATTTTATTGGTGTGTTTTTAGGTATTTTTCGGAGATACTCTTATTTTTATTTTTATTCCTATAATTATAGAATAACTATCACCTTATTCCTATCCCTTGACTACCGCTTAATTCCACAATAATTCATGAATATTATACATATTTTATTTCTCCGTAATTCTTTTGTTCTTTTTGCAACACGTTATCTTTCATTTATATTATTTTATTAGTTTTATTTATTAATAATTGCACACACATCCAATGTGCCTCAACCATTAGTTATATAAAGTATTTATTTATTGTATTTTTAGATGGTCTTCTTAAATGTTATTTTAATTATTATTTTTTAATCCTTACAACTATTAATGTAGTTTCTACTTTTGGCTCTAATTTGTTTTCTCTCTAATTATTTACTATTTTTCCTTCAATAATTTTACTTCATTTTAGTTTTTCCCCTTTATTTATTATAAAAATTCTAATAGAAATATCAAAAATATAAAAAATTAGTAACATATAAAAAAATAAATGAATCTTTTTTTATTCTATACTAATAAAGTTTTAGCACGCGCATCGAACATGTCAAATTAATGACCTATGTAAATAATTCTTCTTCACGTTAAGCTATAACAAGAATCCTAAATTTAGAATTGATTGTCGTTCCAATTTAATTTCATATAATTAAATAAATTATAAATCATTAAATTAAAATAAAATAAAATATTAATATTATCATGTATAGTTTAACACTTCATCTGACACCACAAGCCCATTGATTTCAACATGGGGGGGGCTTCATTTCTACAGCATTTCCCAGCTTTTTAATCAGGTTTAACAGCTGAAAAGCCCAGTGGTTTCTTGTAGCCTTGGCAAAGCTCTGTAAAAATCAAATTTACTCTTCACAAGCACTCTCAATTCCAAAAGAACCATATTCATTAGCGTAGGTCGAGGGTTGCTTTCATAAAGGTATTATTATTGTCAAACTTTGGGCAATTGCTTTTATTATTGGCTTTGATGTAGGAAAGAGGGCCCCACTCCCACTAAATTTAAAGAGAAAACCTCAGGGAATGTGACCCCACAACTTCTAATTTCAGTCCTGAGGAGCTTTTAAACTGGCCCCACCCACTTCGTCTATGACAACATAATGGATTACACAAGCCCCACCACAATCATTGTCAAATAGATAATATTAAAAAAAAGAAATGTTCTAAAAATAATGCACAAATATAAAAATATTATCATTTGTGTAATCCCAAATCAATGTGAATGATTATATAATCCCACTACATGTTAGTACTACCTATGATCAAATATGGTAGCACATCAGGAATTTCTGGCCTAGCCAATTGTTCTAGATTAGATTTGGGACTTTCTTTTTTTTCTTTTACCAACATGCTCTATTTTTATTTGAGGTTAGAATTTTTTTTTCTCTTTTTTTTTCCTTTTTTGGGATAACAAAAAACATTAGTGTAGAGATAGAAGTGCACAGAAGCTGATTTCAACATTATCCTAATTGAATTATTCTTAATTTGATGGATTCATAAAGTGAAGGTATCCATGGAATATGCTTGGGAGGAATGATGTACACAAACATAGTCTTGTGAATTGGGGACCAAAAAGTATTAATATGGGAATGAGATTGTGATTAATAGTCAAATAAGCAACATTGTTATGGATAGAGTGCATGAAATAGAAAGGATTCAAAGCTTCTATGTTGGGGGTCTTAGTCTTAGGCTATTCATGGAACGGTCATAGGGACATTATAGGCAATAGCCATTTTAGTATTATAGCCAGTAGCCATTTGGACTTATATAACAAAAATTTATAAAATATCAATTTGATCCTTAAGCTTTTAATTATTGTCAAATTAATTAGACCATGCATTCTCAAGATTGACTAGTTGTTCTGAATAATCAAGATAAATTTCTTTCTAACCTTGGCTTCAAACATGAAAAAGAAAAAATAGAGGGAAAAGGTAAAGAATAATGAAGAATATTGATCAAACAAGGGGATATTACTTCGGGATTCTTGAGGTCGAATATCAATTTTAAATCAACTCAATTTGAATTTTCTTTCAAAATTTATTAAAAATTATTGAATTCAATCATAACAAAAAAAACTTGGTAATACTTAAGTTAATAAAATGGGAGATATTAGATGTAAATGAGCAAATGAAATTGCTCTACATTGAATGTGACACTAATTATGTCGCAAATTAGCATTATGGAGGTGTTCAATTTCAGAACATCAACATTATTAGAATAAAAAATGCATATTATTTTTAATGATAAATTAAACTCAAATTAATTTTACAGAATAAAAACTCGCAAATTATATAAAATATTTAGGTACATAAAGTTTGCCTTGAGGGCATTGTGAATCTTTCCTTACGGCAATAATAGCCACATTTATTGAATCATACATGTATTGCAAATGAATAGTCTTTGAAATAGATGTCTTATTATAGAATAATTGGTTGTAGGATCAACATGGCAATCAAGGTGAAGGTGGTGGTTCATTGAGATATGGGCTACTTCTTTGGTATTATCTCCACTATAATTGAAAATGTTGGTTTCCATAGTCCCAAATAAATAAATCTCTTATAATTTCTAATTTGATTTGATCACTGATTTGAACATATACCTAATAAAAAAAGATGTTTCTTTTTCATTATCTTTTGAAGTTAATTGACAAATTCATCAACCATGCATTAGCACCAAAATAAAATAAGACAAAATATATGTGGCCCATAATCATTCAAGATTTCGTCATCCAATTAGGTATATATCAAATTGAATTATAAATTACTGGATATAAATATTATAATAATGTTGAGATTATCATTTATGATTTAATAATTTATAGCATTTTAATAGAATGTCATGAGCAGAGCAACATATCTAGAGATATAAATAAGTCAAGTTCAATAAAAATTAATCTCGAGCTCGATTTTGAACTACAAAATTAGAGTTTGAGGTTGAAAAAGTTCAAATTGACTTGATTCATTTTTACACTCATAAATAAACATCTCAAATACTTTTTTGACAATAAAATTATGGAATTCAAATCTTAAACTTTAAAAATCTCTCTTTTTTTTTGTTTTTCTTTTTTCTCCCATATCTCCTAAGTAGTCTTTATGTAAAAAATTGCAAATATTCTGTCAGTGGTTTCAATGATTAAGTACCTGGTCTCTTTTGGAGCTTAATAATGTGTACCAAAAGTTAAAGCTGATGGTACTTACTACTTTCTTAATGTTAGGTAATTTTCCAATTTTACTATTGGCAGTTTCAGAAGTCAGACTCTTAAATCTGCAACTTTAAAATAAGAACTAATTTTTTTAAAAAAAAATGGGTTTTTCAGGTGATTAAATTCTTATCCTATGAGAGCAAGCCAACCAACAGTCATAGGGTACAAACCCAAGAAAGTCAATATTCTTTGCTTGGGACCTCAAAATTTTTTATCTTTTTACCACTCCCAATGCAATTGTACCACGTATAAAAGCTTCTTTAAAACCCTTTTCCCATCTTTTTCTTTTTATTTTTAAATAATTATAAATTTAGTGCCCCCACTCCCTCTTGTCTGGTCCAACTGTCCAAGCAAAAGAAAAAAAGGAAAAAAAAAAGAAAATTACTTCAAATCTTGTATTTTAATTAATACTTGACTTTTTTATTTTATATTATAAATAAATACTAATTGTACCAAAAAATTCATTTAAATTGTGTTTGGAAGAGAAAAGGGGAAAAACAAAAACAAAAACAAAAACAAAAAGAAATAAGAAAATTTTTCCCTCTTTGTTGAAGGGTGGGGTGAGGGGTTCAAATCACTCAAGCTTTTCCCTCAACTTGGGGGCAAATTTTATTTTTCACTCCTCTTTTTGGCTTGTTGTAATGAAATAGAAATTGGATTAACATGGATACAAGTTTGTTATTGATGGTTTAACCGGGTGGAGTAAAATTCACTTGACACTTGTCCAATTGTCTCGAACCTTCCTTCATGGAGAGGAAACTATTATTCCTTTATAGAAAATTAATAGGAATTAAATCAACATTTGTACTTGCTAGGATTTAACCTCTCGTCTTTTAACTCAAATTACCAAGATATCAATAAATAATTAGTATACATATACATAAAATGACAAATCTCACCTAATTCAATAAGAATAAACTTCACCGTGGAATTCGAATTCAATCTCATAACTCAAACTAACCACATTAATTCAATTAATTTATAATTTTTTATAGATATTAAATTATATATGATAATTTATGCATTTTATTTAATTATATTTTTTTTAATTTATGCACACGCATATTAGGAATGTATTAGTAACTTTATATTTTATGAATGATACTTATGTTATTAGACTGTCGAATAACCTTTGACCCAATATTATATATTTGTATAAAATTAAGAATTTAAACATAACAAAATTTTGATATCCATATGCATAAGTGAAACTAACTATACTATTAAGCCAAATAATCACTCAACTACTTAATTATATCTCATTAAGCACATAAGCCAAGTTGTCTTGGATTCCAAAATCCCATTGTTTCATACCAAATAAGCCCTATAAAGTTCCCATCTCCAAAGAAACTAATAAAATCGAGAAAAAAGAGAAATAAAAACTGACACTGGGCAAAAACCCAGGAAAAGAGAATATCACGTAATTCTAGTGACAAACCCCCTCAACTCTTTGCCTCCTCTTCACGGCGTTCAAGATGGCACGAGACTCTGCCCCCGTCATCCCCATCTAATCATCCCTCACCCCCACGCTCTCATTCCATTTTTCTATCACAATTCTACACTTTTCCCTATGAATTTAAATCATACCAAGAAACCAAAATTTTAAAGATACCCCTTTTGTTTCCTATATGGGAAACAATTGGATATGTGTGCATCTCCAAGTTATCTCATAAATACAATAATGTAAAGAAAATATGAATTTCGCTACAATATGTTTAGTGGAATTTCTATTTTTTATTATTACATTACAAAATGATAAAGGTTTTGAGGCCCTTATCTTTTTTGTGCTTTTTACACAACCACCCCTTCTGCATAAAAAGGAAGGGAAATGAAAGTTCAAAAAAGGGGGGAAAAAGAAAAAAAAAAAAAAAAGACAAAATCCCTCCGTTCATCTCTATTCAACTCGGAGTTACATATATTCGGAGATCTATATATTTCATTTTGCAGTTAACTAGAATATTAAAGAAAAGGAAAAAGTTCGAAACTTCTCGGGGAAAAAAAACAAGGAAAATAAAAAGTTTTTATTTTTTTCCCCTTTTCTTTTCATTGTTTCTCTTTGAGGAGAGAAGCTAATCCGGTGACCACCACCTTATTGCCCCTCTCTAAGCTCTTGGGCCTCACCGCCGGCAGCTGCCACGTCATCGCCGGAGGGACCTCATTCGCCGGCGATTTGGGCTCCTCAGAGCTGGACTCCTCCGACATAGTCATATTGTCACCGAAAATCAAGTCCAGTTCTCCAACTTCACATTCCAAAACCTCCGGATTCTCGGGCTTGGGTTCGGACTGGGCTTCCGCGGGCTCCTCAACGATGTTTTCCTGGGGAAGGTCAGTTAATTTCTGCTGCGTGATGCGGGTGTGAAGACTGAGCCATTTGGATTTCATGTAGTCGTATTTACGCCACGGTGCGATGTGCATGCCTTTCTTCTTGAGGCTCTGCCGCGCAGCTTCCGATGCAAGAGAGACGATCTGAAGAAGGCGATCGGATTTTCCGACAAAGATGTATGGTAGACATTGCAAAATCGCCTTGTAACTGCCCGTCGATCGGGCAATTTCGAACTCCGATCGGAAATCCACGTCGATTAACACCCTTTCACCATCCACTATCACATCAATATATTCGTACTCACCTACACATTCACAGAACAAATAAAAGCCCATAAATTTTCGGATGATGAATTACTGCGATCGAAATTGAAGACAGAGAGAGGAAGGAATTTAATTCGGAATCTTTTCGTATATTTGGATTTAGAAATTATCAGTATTAAATAAATTAAGGGATTCTGATAAATATTTGAATCCTTGATTTTCATTTTGTTCAGAAACTTATTATTGGACGAATTTTAGATCAAACAAGCCACAGATATCACGAGCTGTTCATCATTTCTGAAACTCATGAATGAGCAGAAAATCCCAATTTCAAATTCATGAAACTGGAAAAATCTGGTCTTTGATATAGAACTCAACATATCTGCCAGAGCGTAACGAACGGAAAAGGAATATAAGTAGCAAGTAGAGTTGAGAGTTACCAGCTGGAATAGAAGACGACTTTTCCCATTTGGATTTACAAACGCAGGCGTTATAATCAAGAGCAATTAGGCCATCGGTGACGATTTTCCTCAAATCGTCTTTTCTCTTACAAATTTTGTTGTTCTTTTCGACGATTTTTGAAGTGTCTGCTAATAGATTTCTCTCCACTACACTCGCACACGGTATCAAGCTCTACACCGCAAAAGAAAAAATATCATATAATAAACCCAAAATCATTGGACAAAGAAAAAAAAATTCATGACAAAAGAAAAAAAACACACATGAGAAAATTCAATACCTTGAGAGTATCGGAGGGGTCACTAAAAGAAGAATTAGCCGATACTGAGTCTGAGAAGAAATCTAGTTCATCATCGGAGCTGTCGTTGCTGTTGCCGTTAAAGCAATTGCAGCGGTTCCTGCCGCATTTCACCGCGGCGGCGGATTGTTTCTCGTTGCTGTCTTCGATGAAATTCTGGACCATTTTATCCAAACAAACCGAGCTCGGCTCGCACTCACCCGCAGCCACAGTGGCACCACCGTCCTTTTCGCCGGAGGCCGGCTTCTCAGATGATGAATTTCTTAGAACTCCATTGAACGGACGGTCAAAAAGCCGCTTCAGCCGAGATTTCAACACCGGCGGCTTAACGACGTCGCTTCGGATCGAATCGATCGGCTGGACTCTCATCGGAAAAGGCATTTTTTCTACACAAACAACTCTACTGTCAAGACCTAATTACACTCTCTGATCTTCTCTCAGACGAATTGAATTCTCAGAGCTCCTCAGAAGACTACTCTACTAGGAAAAATTAACAAAAAATTCCTTCAAAAATTTCAATTCCAGCAAACAAAAAGAGTAGCCAAAATTTCATATTTCAAACTCTCCCACGCTTTAATTCAACCTCACACCATCCGATCAGCATCATCTTTGACACAAACACCAAAAGATCAGAACAAAATTTCACACTAATATTTACTTACAAACAAAATGACAAAAAATACTTTCCTTTCTCCACCAAAAAAAAGAAAAAGAGAAATATTCTCAGCTTTCGTTTATGATTTTTCGTGAAAAACGTGACGGTGATGAAAGGAGACACGAGCATTGTGTAGATAGGGGAAAGAATCGGAACCAGATGCCGGAATATTCATCTTCCGGCGAAGTTCCATCGCCGGCGGTCAAATATCAGTATGTTAGTGAAGTCTCTTTTTTAAGTTTGATCTCTTTTTCTCCTTTTATTTCTCGAGTATTCTGGGAGCTAACATAAGTGGGGCTTATATAGGAACCCGGGCTCGCTGACAAGGACTTGTTTGCCACGTGGAGTGGATTACCCTGAAATCCGGGCTACAATCAGGTGTGATGATGTTGTATTCTCTTAATCTTAATCTGCCCTGATTCTAACACGTGTCCTTCCTTTCTTTGAGATCCTTTTTCTTTAATTATCCAAAAAAAAGGATCCCTTTTCTTTTTTCGTTTCTTTCGTTTTTTTTTTCTTTTTTTTCTTTTTATTGCTTTTCTTTTTTCATGAGGAGATGAAAGTTGCATTCAAAGAGCACACACATCTTTGACTCCCGTTGGCATAACATTAATCGTAAGTATTTAAAATTTTCCAAAGATTAGCAAATATGAAAATAAATTTTCAAATGAATTTACAACATTTGTTTTTGATAGAAACAAAATGACCTCATTTGGTTTGACTAATACAAAATTTAGATTTTAGAGAATGATTTTGTCTTCTAATTGATAGTTGGGTCTAGAAATAAAAATTTAATTTGAGGAGGTTAAGATTTATCCAAACTTTTAATAGTTCACTGTTAGAGTTGTTAGATTTTGCCCAACAAAAATATTTTCAAGTCAACAGTAAGAGGAGGAAAGCTGGAAACGCTGAGCAGCTCCTAATTAAGAACCTATGCTATCTAATAGTGATATATTTATAGAAAGTTGCCACTTGGCAAACAATGTATAATTGAGGTAATTAAAGGGTATTTATCTATACTTATTTTAAAAAATTACATACTCTTACATTTTATAAAATATTTTAAGCGTTTATAAATTATTAGATTTTTTCTAAAAATGAGTCTTTTGAATTATTTGATAAAATAAAATTTTAGAACTTATTATATTAGTGATGATGAAATTTTTCTTAAAATGATTAAAAAAATTAAAAGAATTTGTTATAGACAGTTACCTTTTTTAAAAAAGAGTTCATGAGATTCTCACATTTTGTTTTGAAAGCTCATAAATTATTTTTTAAAAAAATATTAAATATTTCATAACATTTCATAAGTACAAACATTTTATAAAATGTTTTTAAAAAAATTATATATTCATCCAAACACGCTCTTGCTTTTAATGCTTATGTGCTAATAGGATCCAAAGGTCAAAAATTGTCCAAATGTTGGGTTGTTGAGTAAATTCAACACGACTCATAAAAAAATACGAGTTTTTTTTTAAATTGTATTTGCTTGATTATTCGTGGGCATTTTCTATATTCATGTAAAGAAATTAATCTGACCTTGTCAAATTCATGGCTCTCTCCTAGGACGCATTCATGTAGTTCATTGCTTCACAACATTGTTATACATACACAAGATTTTATATCATAATACAAATTATTAATTCAAAATAATTTTGCATTTGACATATACATAATTAATAGATAATTGTGCCAACACAAAATTATCGAAATTCAATACAAAATCGTCGTATAATCATGTTCTATATTATCATATATAAATGATAATAACATCATATATACTAATATATATAAATATCTTATCAAAAATATAAATATTATATATATTTTAATACATATATAATATTTAATTTGAAATGAATAATTAGAGAAAAAAAGATATAAATAAAAGTTATTTAAATTTTATAGATAAATTTATATATATGCTATATATGTATTTAAGTATAAATAAAAAATATGTTACATATTTTTATGAAATTTAAATTTTATTTATTGTGGAACGAATTAATAGAAAGAAAGATGAATATAATTGATAAGATAAAAATAAAAGTGATTTTAATTTTATAAATAAATTTATATATGTATAAACTGAGAATATATGAAATAATGAGAATATGTGAAATAATGAGAAATGAGAAATAATGATAAATTTATACATAAAATAAGAAGTATATGAAAAAAATATAGAAAATTGGTATGAAGAAGATGAAAGAAGATATACAAAAATATATTTATAAATAAATAAAATAAAAAATATATAAAATAACTAGGGTTAGTATAGTCCTTATACATTAAAATTAGGGCTAAATTGCAGCAAGTCATGAGGGGAAGGCAATGTATATAATTTTTAAAATCACAAAGAGGTTTGTTGCCTTTTTTTTTTTTTTTTCATAGGGATCTTTTTACTCTTTTCCATTTTCACAAGGGGGTAAAATACAATTTGCCCTATAAATATAGTTATGTATAAATATGTATATATTTAAATATATTTATAATATTTTGTAGTTTTTTTTATAAGTAGAAGTAACCTAAACCATTAATTTTTTTTTCAATTCATCCTACGGTTGATATTTATGAGTAAAATTGACATTTCAATAACAAAAACCCTAGACCAACCGCACTTGCCGTACGTGAATTATACCACAAGATGGGGGGGGGGGG
>JACGDI010003462.1:1092799-1105021 GCA_014898725.1 Jacaranda copaia | reverse complement strand
TTTTACATGGAGTAAAACCTAATTTGCGCTAAAAGCCACTAATAAATATCAGCTTGAATTTTTTTTGGTTTTTTTTTGGGCTTGAATTCATTTAATATAAAAAAAAACACTTGATATAGATATCTCAATTTTGCTGCAAACAAAGCGTATCCATCCATTAGATCAAATAGTCTAATCGAAAAACTTGAATGGTGTTATATAATCTTGCATTTGTTAAATTAATAGTTAGAGATCAGTATATTTAAATCAATGATATTCTAGAACCATCACCTTCATCCCTTATTGATCTTATAGTAGAAGTCAGCGATAGATAATAAATTTCCCTTCGAAGACAATTTAAAATATTTATCGTATTTTACTCTTCAAAACACAATACAAATTTGTGAACCTTGCGCATGAATTGTACAAATGTTATGCTCTATTGTTCCAAAACCTAAGAATATTTAAGGTCACATGGCTTTGAATTAGGGATGTGATTGAGCAAAGTCGAGCAAAATCAAGTTTGGGATAAGTTCTGAAACTCGAGCTAGAAATATATATATTAGGCTCGCGTTCTAGCTTTACAAGCCTCAAACTTTGAACTCGAGCTTGATGTAATGAAAGTTAGAGCTCAATTTGATTCAATTAAACTCAAATTGTAAAATGAACTTTAAATAGTCGTGAGCTCAATCTTAAATTAAAATAAAATAAAATAAATATTTAATTATATACCGACTCGTAAACTCTCACACCTAGATACAAATTACTTTTAGAAAACACGCCAAGAAAATACAATTGCATTCGAATAACTATCGCATTTCCTAAACTTTCTCAACGTTCCACATGCACCCTACCAACTTGATGCTTTTACATCTATTTTCAAATAAGAGTGTGCTTCTTTTATGTCGCATTATGACATATAGTCTTGGTGGATGGTTTGGCGGACTATTAATTTCTTTTAATAAATTAAGTAGAGAAAGGGAGGATGGCAAACGTAATTTCAAAATTTATAATTCACAACAGTCGAGTAAGGGGGGAAAATGCTCATTATTTCCTATTATGAAGGACTACAAATCAAATAACGCGACCTTTTTAATTGAAGTAAGCAAATACAGATATCAAAATTTACATATATTCAAAAACTACACGGCATATTACCCTATTTCCCCCTCAAAAGTCACCTTTTCTTATCCCATTTGGGTGCATGAAAGTTTGCGCATAATTGACAATTTTTATTAGTTTTTCTAATATTTTAAGACGTAACACTCAATTTAAGGAGACTGATTATGCGAATTTTAATAATGTATACAGAGTATTTTTAAGCAGTAACAATCATCATAAATATAAATTAAAAATTAAAAATAAAACACGACTCATCTTAATCATACAATGAATTTTATTTAGACGAGAACATGGAGATGGAGGCACATGAAAAATAGGATTTTACTTGTACCATCAAAACACTTCGAATTGATATAATAAATTTCTCAATTCAAAGGATGCACTTTTTTCCACTTTGAAGGAAGCATTGTATCTTAGTGCATATAAGTCAAAAATTGAGAGCCCATTATTATTTTTAACCTAATGGGGTAAATAATTTAAAGTGTGCATGCATTCCTCACCCGGAATGGCACGTCTTGTTTGTTTGCCTGTATTGCCCACCTCTATTTTCTAGTATGGAAATCTTGAAATAATGTACTTGAGTCAAGTAATTTAGTGATGAAAAATAAAAAGAAAATATGAAAGCACAAAAATTGAAAGAGAAATTTACATTAGTATTGTCGAAAATATTTTTCATAATAATTTTCTCTTTGAAATACAAGATCAAATGTAGGGTAAAATATTAGATAAAATAGTTGTCTTACAATGCAAGTTAAACCCAACTTGCCCCAAAATTACGAAAAATATTACGAAAAACAATAATAAGCGTTGAAAATAGAAAATTCAACACAAAATATATCATGCACGTAATGTTTGAAATTTATGTATTCAGCGTCATATTTACACTTCATTATTCAAGAAAATATGAAAAAATTGGGGTGTGTTCAGGGGCTGCTAACTGCTTGGCACCGCCATGGCCCTGCCGGCCGATGGCCACAGCCAGATGGGCTATGGGCTGCCAAGGGGTGGGCAGAAGAGACGCGGGTTGGGGGATGAAGAAAAAATTACTTTTTTTGTTAAAAAAATACTTATTTATTTTTATTAATTTAATATTATTAAGTATTAGTTTAAGTATTAATTTTAATATTATTCAAAATAATTGTTTTTACTTATTTTGTTTTATTAAAATAGATTATTCAAAATGATTTAAATTGTATAAAGATAATTAAAATTATCAAATAACTTATTTAAATTGTGAAATTACTAATGCAATGTTTGGTTATATTTTTTTATGTGATTTTAATATGCATTTTGGGAGATAAACGTTGAAAGTGATATTAAAAAATGTGAAAGTTGTGTTGGGAAATATAATGAATTTTTGGTTATATTTTGAGAAATAATTAAAAATTAATTTTAGATTTTTGGTATGTTTGTTAATATTTTGGGTGAATACATTTTTTTAATGTAGCAGTTAAATCAATATTTTTTTCATTGAATTTTTAGGGTGAAAATGGAATTGAGTAATTTTTTATTATTGGAATAATAAAAAATATATATATAATGTATATATATTAAAAAATATGAAATTTTTGAGGATAATAAAGGATGGGAGACAGTATTTTGGGAAAACGTTTTTTAGTATTTGGGGGCGGGGGGGGAATGAGTGTATGTTTGGTTATATTTTCCCAAAATAATTTTATTTTGGGGAAACATAACCAAACACTTCCTTAATTTTTAAATTATAAAATTATATTAAAAATATTTGTTAATTTAATATTATGAAGTAATTAATTTAAAATCATAAAATTTATATTATTTAGAAGATGAATCTAATTTTTATTTTGATTTTTTTCTATTATTTACTTGTTTTATTTAATTAATAAATAAATTTAATTGAATTTGATTAAATTACTTTAGGTATGTTTATGGTTTTAATTTTTTTATTTTTTAATTTAATTTGAATTTAAAGATTATTAAATATCTAACAAACTTTATTAATAATAAAATATATTTAAACTTGTTATGAGTAATTTAAACAATGTCAAAATTACAATCCAATAGTATGACAAATATTACATATAGGTCTAAGGACATTTCTATCTCAAAAATAATCAAAATAGTTATTTGAGGATATTTTTGAGTTTTCCAATAAATATTCGAATGACGTCAACAAATTTATTAAATGAGGTTAACGAGTCTTCAAAAATTTTTGATTGAGCGAAATATTAGGAACTCGTTGCAAATTTTTGGGTTTATTTGTAATTGAATCAAACTTTAGGAGTTCTATGTAACTCAAATCAAAATGTTATTGAGTTTTTTCATAAATAAATCAAACTTGAGGGGCTCTTTAATAAAAATCTAACGGTTTTTGTCAAAGATTTAGTGGAAAATTATGGTGGAGGACCAAAAATGTTTAAAAAAATTATAAATTTGGACTAAAAGTGATTAAGTATCAATTTTTGGAATTAACAATGAAAAATAGTTGTATCGTGGGACGAAAAGTGCAATTTACCCAAATGAATGTGATAGATATGAGTTGTTGTATTCCTCTCATTATGATGTATTGTACCTTAAAGATGACATGTTACCATTCAAATTGATGAATGTTGCAAGACTTAGGTACGAGATTTCTAAGGTTTTAAGTTCTGTTAGGATGGACCACATGGAACTTTCTACATTGTAAAAATTGTTCTCTTAAATTTGATGCATACTTCCAAAACCCTAACCAATAAAAATAAAGGCTATCAACCACTACTTGTAGGGTGTGTTTGGTGTGTTCGCCTAAAATAATAAGCTATTAATTAGACTTTTTTACCTTCTTATGCTCTTTTTAGGTGTTATACAAATATGATACGCCCTAAATGTATTCTTCTATGTTGTGTTAGTTTCTCATAAGACTTTTTTTTTTTTTTTCAAATAATTAACTTTAAAGCTGGTTGACATATTGACCCCTAGAGCTAAATTAGCTTCAACCTTTTTCTTTTGGGTGGAAAAAGGGAAGGAAGCCTTTCATTTTCTGTTCTCAAGGGAAAGTAGTTTCCTCTTCTCATATGCAAGTTTTGATGGAATTGGAAGTGTTTCCTTTTCTCGATTAACGTGTAATTAAATATTTTTGCATATTGTAAATACACAAAAGTTCAATTTTTATTCTATGTTTTTATTATATGCGAATCTCATGTGATGATGATTAATTAGTTATCTCTGATTTATAATCTGCAGACACTTTGAAAAGTCATTCATAGTATGCCGAACATCATGTTAAACACTCTATGTCATTTGATTTGTTCATAAATTTAAACTTAAATATAAAAATTCTGACACATTTGAAGGTGTGTTAGACATATAATTAATCGTGTGTCTGGCATATTTTGATTAATAAATTTTTTTATATTTATTAAAAAGCGTGTGAATGATAAAAAAAATTTAAATAAGTCAAAGTTTTTAAAACTATTTAGAAAAAAGGTTGTCTCATTCAAATTACTTCATCTTTACATATTTTATAAAAGCAAAACTTTTCTTTTCCCTTTTTTAAATTGAAATGCATAATAAACAAATAACAATAATGAAATTCTAACACAACATAATATAAATTTCTATTTTATGCACTTATAACTATATATGTCTATATAAATTTATTATTTAATTAATTAAAATCTCCTGTGTACTTATATAAATGCAATACAAAATTATTTAGTATATAAATAGTCATATTATAGTCGTATCGTATCTCAAAATTTTCTAAATAATTAAGTGTCGTATTCATATCATATTATGATAGTACATATTTCCATCCAGCATAGGTACAGATTCTTTATATTTATAGGCTTTCTTCATTTTATTTTTCCGTCCACAAAAAGTCGCCTATCAAGCTAGTCACATTTCCTTTTCATATTTATTTTGCGAAAATAATGCAAACCAATTTACAAAGCAAAAAGCAAATATCAACCTTAATTTTTCATGGACTCTTATCCCGTACCAAACAAACACGCCTTAAATATCTTATCTTCTGAAACGTATATATTATAAAAAGGACCTGGCTAAATAAAAATTGTGGGATTTGGACAAGTACCCCAATGGACCAGAAAGTGGCCGTGCTCCTCACGTGCGTCCGCGTATGCATACTAATATATACATACATGTATACACGTATATATACTTACAAATGTATATACATTTATATATTATCATTAATTTCACTTTCAAAGATTATAGCCAATAGCGATTGGGCTTCGCCACATACATATAGACATTTCAATCAATTCCTTATATAAATAAATTATACATACAACCTAAAGAGGTCAATTTTATGAAAAGGCCTGCCTGGTTGTAGCCTTATTAGGTAATTATTGTGATTTATGATATGGTCCTATATATAATTATTGCAATGACATCTTCTTAGAAAATGATGGCCAAGTTTACTTAACTAGCAATTAATTTGCACTCAATTTTCTTTGACATATTATTAGTAGTTTTTCTTTTTTCTTTTTTTTTCTACTAATCAAAAAATATTTTTCAAAGCTCATAATCAAGTTGATGAGAATGGGATCGATTTCATTCTCATTTAGTTATATAATTCGATTCGAAGTAGGAATTGATTTTTAAAGGTATATATATTCTTGGATTGATCTAAGCAAGAATATTCGATGCTCAAATCAATAAATTATACCTACATATTTACATGTATAAGATATTATATTATTATATTATTATATTATTATATAATTATATAAGTATTAGTTGTATAGTGGAGACATCTTAATTTAGGTCAAGCATTCAAAATCAAGGGCTAGAATCAGCCAGTATGTAAGGTCAAATTGGATCAAATTGAATCAATTTGTATTAAGTAAAAACACATATTATAAAACTTTTATATATTTAATGGACTTTTTCACTCAATTTTCTTCTTCGTCTTCTTCTTCCTACTTTATACATGAAATCTTGATCTAATTGAGCAGCACATGGTTGTTCCACCAAGAGGGCACCTTATATAATTTGATAAGTATTCATGTCATTATTTCTTTCGGAATAAAGTCTTAGAAATAGAACATTACAATTTATTGATGGTTGTTCTAACAACCAACATTAGACTAATCTTCAATAATAATTAAAACGCATATTAGATGCGAAAAAAAATAATATTAGAGTGTTAGGATACGTATTAATATTTGAGGATCTTTGTGTATTTGGGATTTCAACCATACTAAAAGCCATACATCATTCAACAATTATTTCTCATTTTTCATATTTCTCAACAAAAATGTTATATATCATCGGCTAACCATTTTTATTTTTATTTTTATTTTTTTACATTTGTAATTAAAGAAACATTTGAATAATATTTTAAATCAAAATTATGAAGGTAAATACTTTGTGTCACATGCTATAGCAAGAGAACTATATATTGGGAAAAAAATAATTGGTTTTCATTAATCTCGTAAGAAATGAAAGTATAATATAGGAGATTTGAATATGTATTATTTATGTTGTATATTATTTTTATTTGTTTCTAATATTTAAAAGATATTTTTTTAATATACTTTAGAAGTCAACTGTAGAAAATAATTTTTACTCGTTTCATTCCTCCTGTACTTCATTTTTCAGCATTAAATTTTCGTGAATCGTTGTTTCAAATCTAATATTGAATAATATTAGAAACATGGGGTCGATGTTTTATTTTTTCGAAAATGGAGTTCATAAAACAGAATAAATGAAAGGCAAAATAATGTTGGTGGAAATTATACATAAATTTTCTAGAGGAAGTCCCCCACTACCCCCCGCCCCAACCCCAACAAAAAAAAAAAACCATAAAAATAAATCGTTAAATAGGAGGGGACGTTAGAGTTTGAGATAACAGTCGATCAAGGCTTGATGTAGATCATCAACACCAATATGAAGAAATTACTTGACTAGATTTCTAACTTGATTAGGCAAATTTCATAAATTTAATATAAGAAAAATTAGAGATTTTCTTTGCAAATGAAAAAAAGAAAAAAAAGAAAAAGAAAAACTGCAGATTTTTGCAATTTTCATGTATGATATAATATTGTGAGATGAAATATGCCCTATCTATGTTAAATATATTCATGTGCAATTATTGCATTGAAATTTAACAAGAGGCTTATGATAAGATTTGGGACATCATTGTTAATTAACACTCTCACTTTTTGTTATCAATACTCCACTTCATGTATTAAAAGTTACAAACAAGTGGATTTTTAATCATAACATTTTTATAGTTGTTTATATAAATATGTGTGTATATATATATTAACAATTAAAGTTGATGGATCAAAATTTTGGTCTATAATATGTATGTATATATATATATATATATATTTTACATATGATGCATATATGAAAATAAAAAAAAAAAGAAATTTCTTTTTTAGGCTCAAAATTTTGGATACTCTTGAAAATTTTTCTCAACAGAAACCCGTCAATTCTTAATTTGAAAGCAGGAGTTACGCTTGTTAGAAAAAATATAAAAATTATAAATAGAATGCAAGCACCTCCCTCTTTTATATATTTATAGGAGTCTATTATATATATTGGAATGTAATATTTGAATGGAAAAAATTATTGGAAAGTTCTAATGGAAAATATATTTCCTTTCATACAAGTTATTGTGATACATCTTCTATTCAATTTGTTGTACACTTTTTGGTGTGGACGGTCCACCTTATGTATTCTTCCAACTTAAACCAATCATCTCAAGTGCGCCAATAAGTACTCGATTCACTAAGGCCCGTTTGGATTTATTTTCAAACCCCATTTTCACAAATTTACTATTTCAAAAATAAAACACATCACTTTTTATACATTTCCACCCAACATTATTTTTATTTTTATTTTCAAAAGACATTCTCTAATAACGTATATATGTTCTCCCAATACCTTATATATTTTCTCTTTTATTTCATTATTTCTATCTCCTTCAATTCACAACCTATTAAAATCAATATAATCATTACATTTCCAAATATTTCATCTAAATACATTTTTATTTTTATATCATATCACATTACTAATTTCCATTGACTTAAAAATGCCAGAATTGGAATTAGAAATGAAAATAAATCCAAACGGGGGCTAACAAGTCAGCTTAGTCTGATAGCTCAAACCGCTCTCAAAAATCTACTGAACTTTTAAACTAAAACGTCATATATTAATTTCAACCCAATTCGCACTCAAAACCTATATATATATATATATACACATGTATATTTATGCGGACTGATTGTTACCGCACTATAAACCGCGTTATACTCTCTTCGAATATTGAAAAAAGAAAAGAGAGGAAAACTATTTTTCGTTTCTATCAAAATGATATTCCTTCTTTTCAGTGCCTTGAGACTCTGCATAAATACACTCTTTTCACCTCTTCATGTTATTTACACATTTAATGTGTAAATTCCCCATTTTTAGTATATTGAATATGCTCAATCATCCGTTTATATTCCTATAATTGTATATAGTGTCATAGACCCCTAAAAAGTGCATACTTGTTACATGTAGTGGAAGGCAAATTCTATAGGAATCTTTGGTTATATTTTTTCAAAATAATAATTATTTTGAAAAAATATAATTAAATATATATTTATTTTTTCTTCAAAATATTAAAAAAGATTTTTCTAAAATATCCTCTTCTATTCTACGTTATCATCAAAATTTTCCTATTTTTTAATATATATACATATATATTATATTTATCATATTTTTATTTTTATTTGAACAATAAAAAAATCACTCAATTCTATTTTTACCCTAAAAATTTAATAAAAAAGTATTGATTTGACTGTTATAGTAACAAAATATCTCCCCTCAAAATATGAAAAAATCAATTTTTAACTATTTTTCAAAATAAAACAAAAAAATCCATTATATTGCCCCTCACAATTTTCACATTTTCCAATATCACTTTCAACATTCATTCGACCAAAACACATATTAAAATCACACACACAAAAAAAACATAATCAAACATTGCCTATATAATTGTATCTGAATGTCTCCTTTATTGTGTTAGAGGTAATCCTGAAGATGAAGATCTACCACATTGTATATATATATATATATGCATATAGTGCATCATATATATATATATATATCTATATATATTTGTGGTCAGCCAAGTGTGATCACAAGTAAGCTTCAACTTCAACATTCTATATATTAGAAAAACCAATATCCCAAGTCCTTGCTCCACCCCACCCCACCATCACCCTCTTTTGGAATTCTAATCTCTCATATGTTTGATTAAATCCTCAATTAAGTAGAAGATATTAAATTTAAAGTTGAAATAAGCTTTGAGTATGTGATGTCTCTTAGTTTTATGTGGTAGAACTTTAACGAGACAAGAGTTTTGATGGCATACTGTTTTTAATGATGTCTTGAAATAATTGAATCTCTTTAGTGATCATTATTATCTCTACTTTGAAGGCTTTTGGGAACATGGGCTCCTTATTAATTTTAAGACTTCTTTGCCTTTTGTTTTTCCTTGTTTTAGCTTTCGTGACTTGTGTGAAAAGTTAATGACTTTGTGAAAAATTTAACAAGAGGGCCCCTCGGAGAAATTAATCCGTGTGTCATGCACTGCATTTAATTTTTACTATTCTTGTGGAATAAAATTAAGGAAAAAGTTAAAAAGTGATTCGGTGAAAATTATGGCCTTTTCTTTTTCTAGTTAATCGTTTGAATCAAAATCGCATTAAAAAAAATTCCTCACTGTAGTAAAAATGATGGAAAACAGAAGTCTACGGAGTAGTGACACGATATGTGCATCCTTTTATTGTATATGCACGTACAATTTTATTTTGATTAAATATATGTTTATATATACGTATATTCTTTGAAAATTATATAAATATCGAGTGATGAAAATTTTATGTTGTTATAATAATAAATTACAGGGTTCGTATCAACCAAAATTTATGTTTACATTGCCACAATTATCAATTATTAACATATTTATAGTTACAATGAAATTCTTTACATAAATCACGATGACTTTTCTATTGTTACCACATGCATCATTAAGTGTCACTATAACCTAAATTTTGTAAGTATTAAGTTGTATTATTACAAAATAGAAATTATTATTATTATTTAAGAATAATAATCAATGATAAAATAAAAATTATTGTAATTTAAAAGATGCTATTGTGACATTTTTTATATTAATGCATAATCCTTTTTTCGCTAATTGTATCATTTTTTAGTGATTCGTAATTCTATAGTAATCTTTTCTTGCATTTTATGTATTGGATATAAAAATATATAATTGGTAGCCGAATTTTACCAATAATAATATCTTTGTGTTACCAAAATGCTTATAAATGACTTGATTGATATCTCCATTTTATTACAACTATTAAAATAATATTTATTGAATATCAATATACCACGCAGCAGGTTTATAAAATTTTAACGTATTATAAAGTTTTACGAAGCTCTAATTGGATAAAATCAATAGATGGAGTTTGAATTAAAGACTATAAAAAACTATTGAAAGACCAAAAACTTGAGTAATTTGGTATTTTCTTTATATCTTATAAATGTTACGTTCATCGTTTATTTGACAGAAATGATAAATTTGATGGAATAAAAAAAATAATAAAATATTTTCTTCAATTAAATTCTATCTATTACAAAAATTTACTTTAAATTTTATTTACTATCTCAATTGAGAATTAACATCACATACTGCGCCTTCACTCTTCCCCTCGCCCCTAGCATTTATAAAACTTATAAGCTCCTAAAATTCAAACAAGACTTCTATTTAATACATCATTGAATAAAAAAATAAAAATATCTTTATTCATTTATTCATGAAAAAGTAATATTCAGAACAAAAACAAAAATAAATTACGTACATGTGAGGTAGACACCACTTGCCTCGACAAACTTTAATCGACCAAAAATTGATATTTCATTATAGAAAATCTAAATTTGTGGATGTGCAAGTCGGACAAACACCATTGGGCGCGACAAACTTCAACTGAGAAAAAATTGATATTTCAGTGCAGAACAACTGAATTTGTGGATGTCCTGCGTTGTCGGAGATATCTACATTTGTTAACTCTAATTTTTATTTTTTTTGCTTTTTTCCTTTTTATGAAATAGAACATTTGCTTCACCATATCGAGGATTGTGTTAAGGGGTTTCCCAAAAATCAATGTCATTTTCTATCAAAGTTGTATTACAGTTGAAGTTAGCAGGTGGTGTTAATGAGGGCATTTTTTTGTGGGTCATATGTTTGTTTTATCTTTATACAAAGGTAGACGAGGCATCAAAATCCAACTTGAGTATTTTGATGGTACTACTGCTCCCATCACATTGATAATAGCCGGGGTGGGGCGCCCAATTATTGGCCACCAATAATGCGGATTTATAGGACATTACAGGCTCTCAAGTTTAATTTATATATTGAGGAATGTTTGGTTGTATTTTTTCAAAATAAAATTATTTTGAAAGAATATAATTAAGCATATTTTTATTTTTTCTTCAAAATATTCAAAAAAAATTTTCAAAAATACTCCCTTTTTATCATTCATTATCCACAAAACTTTACTATTTTTTAATATATACATACATATATTATATATACACATCAGATACGTTTTATTATTATTTTAACTACAAAAAAATTTCTTAATTTCGCCTTCAACCCAAAAATTCAATAAAAAAGTATTGTTTTGATTGTTACAGTAAAAAATACTTCCTCCTAAAATATAAACATATATATCAAAACTCTCCAAAATCAATTTTTAACTATTTTTCAAAATATAACTAAAAATTCATTACATTCCGCAATACAACTTTCACATTATCCAATATTACTTTTAACATTTATTTTTCCAAAAATACTTATTAAAATCACACAAAAAACATAACTAAACACTGCCCACATGTTTAATTTTTTATTTTTATTTTTTCTTTTTGAAAAGATTTATGATGATGAGATAAGTTGAAAAATAGTTCTGTATGTTGTCGAACACTTTTAAAAGTATAGATATAATTTAAAAATTAACGTTCAAAAATATCTAATGATGTGAGACGCTGGAAATATCCTGCAGATGGATTGGATAAAACGAAATTTTATAGCGGCATGAAGTTAAGACAATTTTAGGGGGGGGGGGGGGG
>JACGDI010003462.1:1063655-1086845 GCA_014898725.1 Jacaranda copaia | reverse complement strand
TATGTTGATTTTGATTTTAGATTATTAATGATTACTTGGTTGTTATTGAAGAGGTAGAATTTATCAAGATAATTATTTGATGAGAACTTTATATATTGAGTTTCATGTTAAGGATTAAGCTAGCTCATACGGATACCAATTTATGGCGAAGGAAATATTAGCCTTTGGCCCATATTTATTTAGTGATTTGAGATGTATTGGTTAGCCAAAATTATTTAATTCAGTTTAAGTTATTTAGCCCAAAACTAGTATTAAATATATAAATATATAAGCCCATAAATGGTATTTCTATTTTATAAGTTAGGTGTAATAACAACATAAATTATTTAATTCATTTTAAGTTATGATTAAGCTCATAAGTAGTGTATAAAATAAACTCATAAATTATTATGAAGTATTTATGGGTTTGGGTCCATGATTGTCAGATTAAAGAAGATGAAAATCAATTTTCATGGAATTCTCGGATTTATGAATAGATAGATAATTCTAAAGGTCTTCCCATCATTTTAGAACTCTATTTGGATAGTTTTTTACCCCCATAAGATATCTAGTCATGTTGGTTAGCTAAAATCAAGTAAATATAGGTGATATGGAATCCTAGAACTATATATTTTTGCACCTCTACACTTCATACGAAAATTCATTATAAATATTCCTTATTATATAATTAGTAAACTATAGTAATAGTCAACTAAAGTCCAAAATTATTAAACCATTAAATAATTTATAATTTCACATATTTAGTCATAAGCTTGGGAATCTTAGCAATTATCCAATCCTGATAAGTTAAAGATTTTAGAATATTTAGTAACTATCTAATCCTGATAAGGTTAAGATTCTTGAATTATCTCTACAACTTTGAGTTATTATTATCTAAGATTGAGATATGATTAAATCTAAGAAGCTAAGATTAGAGTGATCTTATTATCTCAATAGGATATGAATTCTCGTTTATCCAGAATACCTAGCTTAGTAGTATAAAAACCCATACAGTAGGAAATGAAGAAGCCGTGCACAAAGGTAAGAAAATATCAATTTTTCTATTTTAAAATTCGTAGGAAATTTCATTCTGGGTACTAACATCCGATTTTTTTTGTCATAGAGTTAATGGAGAATGTTTAAGTTATAGATCAAATTTGAGCGAATCTGTGGGTTTTCAGATTTTGGGTAAGAAAATCTCTATTCTTTTTCTATTAAAATATTTTCTACACGAATGATTTATGCATAAAAAAATAAATAGCATGTTCTTTTTATTGAACTTTTAGATCTAAAGGTATTTATTGTAGAATTTTCAATTTGCAAATATTTAACTATTTATAAGATTTTTTTGCATGCATAAAACTTATTTTTTTGGATTTAAGCATGTAAAATAAAAATCTTTTTGAACACTTGCACAAGATAAAGTAATTTTTTTCGAAATAAATAATAAAAAAAGATCTATACTTTGAGTAATCGAGAAACTATCGATAGAAACGAGTTTTGTAACCGTGCTATGGGGTTACAGTAGCAAAAGATTTCTAAAACTACTTAATGGCGTTGTAGTTAGGATTTCTAAAACTTCTTAATAGCATTGTAGTTAAGAATTCCGAAGCCTCTTAACGGCGTTGTAGTTAAGATTTTTGAAACTTCTTAACAGCGTTGTAGTTAAGAATTTTCGAAGGTACTTAACGATGTTGTAATTAAGAATTTCAAAGCTGCTTAACAGCGTTGTAGTTAAGATCTTGGCCAAGATAACCGGTTAGAATCTTGAAAGTTCATGAGCATAGTTAATTAATGAATTGAAAGTTTCTGATCAGTAATGTAACTTTTTGTTATTGACTCTGATAACCTGATTATTAAATATTTTTATATCAACCATTATATTTCTGCAAAGTAAATATTTTTTTCCAATGATATATATATTATGATATTTATACCTACTCAAATTCGGTAGAAAGAGAAATGAGATTTATTTACTAGGCAAAGTGTCGCTCATAAGATATTAATTCACCATTTTGTAGATAACTTAGTTTAGGACGAAGAAGATAAGCAGTATTGGGGATAGTGACAAGAGATTGGTGTTTTTAGAATAGATGTATTTGATATTTAAATTTTCTAGTTAGATTGATTAGGAATTTTTTTTAGGTCTTGGGTATTCAAGTTCGATTGTTAAGACAAGTATTTGAAATATATTTCATTGTGAAAATTTATTTTCAAAATTTTTTAAATAAATATTTTAGGAATTTTACATGTTTTATTGGATCTGAGGCTTAATGTCTCTGAATTTTTAGGTTTAAGGGCACTATCGTGTTATGTCTTGAATTTGGGGCGAGGCATATGCCATGGTGTGCACTAGGCCAAACATTTCACATGTTATTAGTGTTGTGAGCAAGTACATGCAAAAGCTAGGAAAGACTCATTGGCAGGCTGTGAAATGGATCATGACGTATCTGAGAGACTCTGTAGACAGATGTTTGAGTTATAATCAATTGAATTCTACTGTTAGAATTATTGACTATGTGAATGCGGATTACATAAGAGATTTGGATAGCAGAAGGTCCATGACGGGGTATGTGTTTTGTGTTTCGAGTTGTACGATCAACTGAAAGGTGACTTTGCAGTCATTAGTTGTATTGTCAACAATAGAAGTTGAGTTCATGGTTTTGGCTAAAGGCGTGAAAGAAGGCATTTGGCTAAAGGGGCTAATTGAGGAAATATGTATGGATTCTGAGGTTACTGCAATATTTTGTAACAGTTAGAGTGCTATACACTTGTCAAAGAATCAAACTTTTCATGAAAGAACAAAGCACATTAACGTGAGGTATCACTTTGTTTAGGACATGGAGTCTCAAGGTGTTATTTTGGTTGACAAAGTTGGGATCAAAGACAATTCGGCAGACATGTTGACTAAGGTTGTTTCAGGAATCAAATTCGAGTATTACTTGGATTTGGTTAACGTTTTTCGAGTCAAATGACAGGCCTTTTTGGGGGTTAGTGACAAAGAAGAAAAATAATGAATTTCAAGTCAAGATGGAGAATTATTGATTTTTCCTTAAAATTTGGGCCAAATTGATGAGAACTAGAAGAAGAATAGAGCAAAATAAAGTGCGGGGTCGAAAAGTTAAGGTGGAAAATTGTTAATTTTGCCTTGAAATTTGAGCCAAATTGACAAGAACTGGAAGAAGAATGGAGCAAAACAAAGTGAGGGGTTGAAATGGGTGTATGAAATAGTCAAGAATGGGTAGCAGGGCACAGTGACATGCGCCCTAGCGCGAGGTTGCCACACTAAGGCGTGCGGCACATTAGAACGGGCAACAAGTGAAGATGCCTCGTGCACCTGGGCGTAAGGAGTGCCACACCTAGGCGCATGACGCACTAGGATATTGCTCCCTTGCGCAAGCTATGCGCACCAGGGCTCACAGTGTGATGTTTTTTCGAGCATGATGCAACACAAATTAGTAAGGTCCATGCCAAGGCACAAGTCTTTGCGCGACCTGGTGCCTGATGCAATCTCAATTGGCCCAAGACTCCTATTTTGCACTATTTATACTTGTTTTCTTTGGGGACAAATTAATGAGACATGTACACAAAGGTTTTATATTGCATTTGAAATAGTTCCTTGAAAAGGTGTCTAGAACAAGAGAGTGTTAGGTGTTCATGTGAGATTTGTGGAATTCAAAAGTTTGTACTTGCACTTGAATTGAGATCAATAAAATTCTTTTTTTTGTCGAATAAATTAGACACATCGCCGAACTACGTTAAATTTTGTTGTTAATTACATTGAATTTTCTTTACTATTATTTTATAGTTAGGATTTGATTGTTACAAGTAACAACAAAATCTTTGATTGATGAAAAAAAATTTCTACTCGTAATAATTTGTACAACATACATTTGTTTTTTAATGAGTGAGGATTGCACAATTTATGCAGAAAAATTGAAAAATTAAAAGCTATTACTTTCAACCATGAGATGTTTTGCCTTGTAATTGTCTACATATGTTCCCTGGGCACATAGGAAGTACCCCAAGATAATGCTTGTTAATAACATTATTTAGCTATCTATATGTTATCTAGTATTGATGCTTACCATTTGCAAATATTAAATCATGGTAATACACAAGCACTCAAAGGAGGCTAACGTTTTGATGGGAAAAAGACCATCACGCTTGATGAAAAATTTGGCCAGCACTCAATTATCAATACATATATATCATCACACTTGGAAATAAAGTTGGATTGTTTTTAATCATGCTTTTGAAATTGATAATATATCTGAAAGACCAATTTAGATAATATTAAGACATAATTTTGCACTAATTCTGTGTTCTCTCAATTGGGTAGATCAAGAAACAACGATAGTAACTTTAAATAAGCGCTAAATAAATTATAACAAGTTTAGATGAAAACTAAGAGCTATTCTAGAAAATACTCTGAAATGAGAACTTTTCGCAATATTTTCAATTAAAAAATATAAAAACACGTCTATATATAAATAAATGATATGTTTTTTATGTTTGAAGTGGGGGTGAACTTTTCTTTATCTATAAAAAATATTGTCATATATCCAACATTTGTAAAGTAGATCATATATTCAAAATATATAGAGGATATGTTTAATTGGGATGATGAAGAGAGATGAAGATCATCATCCTCCCTCTTCATTCATTGTTTACTTTAATTGATTTAAACCCATGATAATTATTTTGGCTCGCTATTGTACATAGATTTTCTTGAATGATAAATCCCATCAAAATGCTAGGATGCAATTATTTTAGGAATACTCAAAGTGGAATGATAAGTGAAAATTACAAATTTATTCCAAGCATTTATAATTAATTACACTAGTATGCCCACTGACTAAATGGTACTGTAGCTTCAAAGAACTTCTAGTTGTGACGCCAACCAAATAGTTAAAAGATAAATAAAAATATATTTATATTAAAAATAATTTAAAATATTTTAAAAATATATTTATATTAAAAATAATTAAAAGATAAAACATATATATAATTGTAATTGAGGTAGTAGCATTAATAACAAAATGAAAAAAAAATCTAAATTCTTTAAATTATAAGATTTTATTTTCATGTGTAAAGATGTTGTGTTGGAATGGAGAAAAATTAAGTTCTTTGTGTTTGGAAAAAAGAAGAAATAGTTGGATGTTGTATTGAAATGGAGAAAAAATAATTTTGTTATGTTAAATAGAAAAATAATTTAATTGGAAGTACTTTGGTCTTTTAAAATTTATCCCAACATTATAATTTATCAAAGTAAATATTCAATACAATTATTTATTTTTATTATTTATATAATCTCATAAAATAAATATAATTTTAAAAAAATATAAAATTATCTTAATTTTACTCTTTTTTTTATTTTATCTTATCACTGCACATTTCATATCATAAAATAAACGGGGCCAGGTGTATTATCAAATCGCAAAACTCCATGGGTGCTTTATTTATTTTATGTTATTTTATTTTTTACAGTGGATTTGCTATTAAAGAATAAACGGGGCTCTGTTGTTTGCATCCATTTTGACAAAAGAGTGTGTCGCAAACATTGAAAAAATTCACGACTAAATTAAAAATGATGGCAACAGATGAGGACATAAAGGCGTTTGATGCGAAAAGCCAAGGAGTAGTACATGAAATGATGGCGGTTTTTCCATTTTTTATCCTTTTCCACCAAAACCTATATCTCTTTGGAGATTGGCGGAATGGTGGTGTCATTCCTGCTCTCTCTGTCTCTCTCTCCGCCCTTTTTTTCCCATCTTACGTGGGTTCCGTCGAATTCTTTATTTAATTGAAATTTTAATTTCTATATCACGTCATAATAAATATCAAGTATATAAAATATTTTTATAAATAAACATTTCATCCTGATTCGTGATTCTATTCCACCCGGGGCTCATAAATCCGTTGGATGAGAGAAGTGCCCTAATTCCAATTTAATGCATTTTGAAATTAGATTACGATCAATTTATCTAAAAAGGATATCTAATTGATGCATTGAATATTTTGGCCAATATTTATAAGATAGTCATTCTTTTAGTATTTAGTTCATGTGGAATAAAACATTACAATCATACTTTTTTTAGAACATGACGTATTTATAGTGGCATGACACATATTTAATATCAGTTATTAATCGTTGAGATTCTAGAGATGGTTCTTATGTATGCAACACTTTGCCCAGTTAAGTGCTCGTTGGGACTCTAGAGGTGACTTCCATGTGTGCAACACTTCGTCCTGTATAGCACTTAGCTACTAATATTCCGGTTAGTAATAGCTCTAATACCATTTGTTAGGTCCCAATTTTTAAAGTCTGTTGGACGTGAAAATTGCCTCCAAAGTCCAAACCCACCGAGTGCATTATGAAATTAGTTTATAATCAACTAAATCAAAGAAAATATCCAATAGATGCATATGAATTCTTTAATCAAAGTTTATATAATAGTCATTCTTTCAATACTTGATATATATGGAATGGGGCATTACAGAATCAAACAACATGAACTTGTAAAATGGAATAGAAAATAAAAAATTTACGGGGAAAAGAAAAAGAAATCCAAAATGCTGTGGAATGGGAAAAACCAAAGAAGATGCCATCATAATTGTGTATTTTAGTCATTTCCTTGCAACTAAGGGCTCGATTGATTTTGTTTTTTTGAGGTATTTTTATTTTTTGATAAAAATAAATAATAAAAAATTAGTTATAAATGTAATTTTAAAACTAAAATATTATTTGAATGTTTGTTTAAAATAAAATAATTATGTAGAATTAAAAATAAATTGTATTTGATATTATTGTATTTTTATATTAAAAATCGAGCAAATAAGAGTAGAAGAAAAGAAATAGTGAAAATGGAGAAAAGATGTAAGAGTATGTCTAAAAAATATATTAAAAATAAAAATATTTGTAAAAATAAAATAAAAATTGATAATTTTTTATTTTTATTTTATTAAAAAAAAATAACTTTTGAAAATAAAACAAAACGGGCACGAGGTTTAGGTCACTCTGTTCACAAAAGAATCGGCTGCCCACTGATTAAATTTTTCGTTAAGATGACTAATATTTTGATTGTAACATTTTCAGGTTGAAAAGATTGATGGGTTCGGGTGGGACTATGGCAGGCCTGGTTGATGATGGCTTTATTTCATCAAAATTCCAAGACCTTTATATATATATATATAAGGAAAGTAATTTTATTTGTTCAAAAGATAAAAATGTTTTGGCAAAAAAATCTGATGCTAAAGTAAATGATGTTTGGAAACCATACTAGCAAATTTCATTTGCAAATGTATCAGCGTTGGTAGTATCCCACCGATGATACCAGGCACAGGCAATTGAATTGGACCAAGGTTGGGTAGTTTGCATTCCCATCTAATTGAATTTTATTTAAATTGAGTATTTTAATTTTAGACTTAAAATTTAACGCCCCACACTAAAGTTTGAGTTGGATATCAAGTCGAAAGTTACTCAACCCTAACTATTAGGTCCGATGCCCAACCCTAATCACGAGAAGCAAAACTTTTGTAAAATATCAAAATTCATTGAAATTAATACTCTGCGCATTTAAATTAGTACGACAGTTGAAAAAAGAATTTTTTGATCTACTAATATGCAAAATTACACACAATTTGACTTTCTTTTTAGCCTTACATCTCTTATCTCGAAGAGGTATTCCTTTTTTCTTCACAAAACTCTATTTATTTTGATGTGCAACTCTGGACCTAATTGTTTTGCGACTTTTGAACCTTTTCTCTTTAGTGTTTTCTTACTTCCCCGTTGGAGTCTGTCCCGGGACAAAAAAAATACACAACGTTGTACAAATCTGGGAATAAGAAAACAGATTATTGCTTTGGGGGGTGGGATAAAGGCTTGAACGTCACTTCTGAAACTTTTTTCCTGTGATTGTTTTCAGGAACAGATAAGGGATGTGAGCGAACCAGGGGCCATTACCATTATGAATTTTCAGTAGTAATCTGAGCCCCTTTTCTTTATTCATTTATTGTCAATCACACGAAGACAGAAAGAAATAAAGAGAGACAGAAAGCGTGTGGGTACAAGTCAATAGGTGCTGCTTTCTCTTCAGGAATATACCTACACGATGCCCAGTTTTGAAAAGCATACAAGTATTTGCTATGTCTACAAAGTCGTATCATTAATCCGTACATACTGTAGAAAATTTTTTCATACCATCACAATGTGAAGCGGTGTCAAATAATCAACATTCAAGAATTATAGGGCTTCTGAGGTTTGAAGTTTCTAATGCGTTTATATTTACAAAGGTACGAAGCCAGAAATCTTAACATAATGAATATGATTTAGAATTTTGGCATGGCGTCAAACGCCAGATATATCAGGGTGGGTGTACAATGGACCGAGTAGTCTTTACACCATGGGATTGAGGAGGGATTTGGGTTAACGGTATTGGTTGAAGCGGGTGTACTACGCATGGGCCAGCCAAGAAAATCACGATAAATCGTGTCTCTACGGTTTCTTGCCGATCAAAGTCAAAGATAATGTTCAATTCTGCGGTCAAGTAAACACGCAGTTGTATGGTCCTTTTCAGAAGTTTACTTGAAACCTCAAAAGTCTATCCCTTTGACAGTTAACTTGGGAAAAGAGAATCTAAAATATCTATACCACAAACAACTGCAAGTCATACAATTGGAAAATAAGTGAAAAACACTTGGGCTATATTTGGTTACATTCTTTTAAAACAAAATTATTTTAGGAGAATGTAACCAAGCATATGCTTTCTTTTTTTTTTAAAATAATTAAATTAATCTTGTAATGTAACTGACAAATGACCAAAAATCTTATATTTTTTACATTACAATCATTACTATTACATATATATACATTTATATATCATAATATTTTATTACTATATCATAATAAAAAAATAGTATTAAAATCCAATAAAAAAATATTGATTTGACTGTTACAGTAAAATTTGTCTCCTTCCAAAATATAAACAAAAATACCAAATTTTTTCAAAATAATTTTTTTATTATTTCCAAATCATAAACAAACATACATCACATTCTCCAATACAAATTTCACATTCCCCAACCCCACTCCCAAAACTTATTCTCCCAAAACACATAATTTGTAAACAAACAATACCTTAAGCTTTTTTTGGTTATGTTTCCGCAGAACAACGTTGTTTTGCGAAAATATAATCAAACAAATCTCCATTTTTTCTCCAAAATACACATTCTCCAGTATATATACATATCTATTATATATATTTTATTATTATTTGAACATTAAAAAAATAACTCAATTCTATTTTCACTATAAAACTCAATAAAAAAAGTATTGATTTGACTGCTACAATAAAAAAATGTCTCCATCAAAACATAAACAAACATATCAAAAAATAACTTTCACATTTTTCAATAATTCATTCTCCCAAAATACATAATAAACACATAATAAAATCAAAACAAAAAACATAACCAAACACTACCTTAGCAACTATGTGGCGTCTGCAATGCAACATGTGCCGTTGGGACGTAATTATGTGAATATTGTGCATAAAATAACATCATGACAAATATGAGACGGATGAGCTAACTAATGAGAAATTTTAGCTAGCAGAGATGAGTGTATGAAAATCCGTAAATGGAGAAGCATGCTGACACTTTCCCAGATTTCTCATATTCATATATACTCATTTGTTGAAACAGTCAAAATGTGGTCACACCAGTAGCCCAAACTACATCAGTATTTGGAAATATTATTTTGCCGCATAGCTAAGGGCATGATTAAATAAACCAAGTCATTATTGCCGTACCAAAAATGCAAGGAGGTAGGAGCCAAACCTGTCAGACTCAGCTTTCTCTGCGAATTTCAGGTGTTCTAGACTTGGGACTCATGACTTGATCAGATGGCCGAATATTTCAAAAAAGTAGTGCTTCTTTTTGTCAAACTGCAAGGAGTGTAATTCCTTTCGACAGTTCGATCAAAGAAAAAATATTAGCATGCTTAGATCACTAAAACCACTTGTAGGGAAAAAGCCAAAAATGGAGTAAAAATATAAAGGATATCACAGAACAGATGGACATTGATAGATCGTTATAAATATTTACTAATTGTTCTGTAAGATGAGGATATCTCAAACAAAATGAAGCTTCTAGCATAATAAGACAAAGTAATACATCACCATTTTAGTACTTCAGAAAAAAGAAAACAAAGGGAAAATACATCTCAACTTGGGGGCTACATCTGCATCACTCAATATTTGCTACAATTAAAATTTCGGCTCAAGGCCAAGTTGATTTTGGCCCGATCAAGCAGTGGCAGTTAGGAGTTCATGGGTCTGGATTTGATACATTCAACTTTCAACAGCAATAACCAAATTGTTGAAATGCTAATGCTATGAGTACCATTTAATGGATAAAACCAATCTTGATGAACCAAGCCACCTTTCCACCAAAAATGGGATAACTTCTCATGGGACGTTCATAACTTGAATAGATTGCAACATGTCAGAGACAGCAATAACCAGGTCCCCTGACTTTACCATTCCCCGAGCTTTCAGTAAGGAGAAAGTCTTGTTGAGGTTGCTTTCCATATCATCAGAAAAGCTCAAACGGAATGGTATTAGACCCCATTGCAGGTTCAGGTGTCTGCGTACAGAAGTTGTTGTAGTAAATGCAAAAATGGGGCAGTCAGGTCGGCAGCGTGACAGAAGGGATGCCATGTGACCAGTCGTAGTGTAAACAAAAATAGCATCCACCTCCAAATTGTTGGCTACAATATAGGATCTCAAATAAGCACCTTAAAATAGTAAAGACGAAACAGGGGATGTAAACACAAAGGAAAAGCTTCAGATATTCCCACATGTATTTCATGCTATTCTTTCAGGCATAAATTTTTCATTAATCAGCGCCAAGAGGGTGCAAGAATATACACCACAAGATTTTAGCTTCGTACAAAGAAGTGAGCAACAGAATTATAATTATCAGGAGATATTCTATTCTACAGCATTATATGCAACAGCAACTAATGTGGTCATTCTTGAGTGTTATCTCTCATTTATTAAGTTGGAGACTCGTACACCATAGCATCCCATCACCCCATCTCCTTGTCAAGGCAGAAAATATGGAAAATAAATTTGTTTCGACTATGAAAATTCTGAAAACAAATGCTTCTTACCCATCATAGCAGCAGAGTTGCATATCTCTTCTGAAATGCTGTCAGCAAAAGAAGATGCTATGCCAGGGAGTTCCATGGCTTCATGGCGTTTCTCCTCTCTCCACCATTTCTCAATTCTCAGGCTAACACTTCTCAAAACAGTCAATGCTTTCTCAGGGTACTGGCCCATGGCAGACTCACCAGAAAGCATTAAGGCATCTGCTCGTTCGCGAACTGCTTCAGAGACATCAGCTACTTCAGCTCTGGTAGGTGTAGGGTATTCTATCATTGATTCGAGCAACTGACTGGCAACAATAACAGGCTTATTTAGTTGCCTGCAGACTTGGACTATCTTTTGCTGTTCTGATGGGACCTGCTCCAAGGGGATCTGTGCACCCAGGTCTCCTCTAGCCACCATAGCCCCATCTGATGCTTGAATGATTTCCTCCAAGTTTTTTAATGAGTCAATACTTTCTATTTTTGCAATCACAGAAATGTCACTGCATCGCCACATCAATTCAATTATTTTAAATGTAAACAAATTTCCATAACTTAAAATAAAACAGATCAGAGAACACAGAATCGAGTTTCAGAAGAATATGAATGCAATTCCAAATATTTTGTAGAGATCATAATTGGAGCATATAAGACCAGCTTAGCAATACACTGGGGGTTTTTTCACCATACAATTTCAAGGCATGACCAACAATATCCAAACAGGCTCTAAAGAAGGCCGTAAAGATCCTATATCACGTTTAAGAACAAGCTCCATCCAAAAGGACAAGTGCAGATAGTTTTAAAGAATCAAATATATGCATGCAGACCAAGAGAAATTGCTACGAATTTGAGCATGATGGAGAGCTACCCCAGCTTCACCTCTGCATCTGGGGGGGAAAAAAGGTTGGAAATGTATCTCACCTATCACGAGCCCGTGCCTGAATGTAGCTCTTAAGATGCTTTATGACTTCCGCAGACTTGACAAATGATATAGCAATAAAATCAACACCCTCAGCAATCCCAAAATCAATGTCCAGCCAATCCTAAGGAATAATGCTTAAAAGTGAAGACCAATTGAACAAACACAAACATGTGCTAAAAGTAATTTCAATCAAAAAATTGCATGATAGTAAAAGCGAACAAAGAATGACAAATTGCATGTGCTAAAAGTAGTTTTCAGAAAATATATAAATTGATCCTATAGACCATCAGACCACAACTTATTGTTCATCTGCCACTCACACGCAGTAGGCTGAACTCACCCTAACCCAAGTTCATGCACGTTTTCCACAACATTGACCAATTTTGTTCTGGCCCTTTTCTACTACCCATGTTTTAGACATCAACAAACAACAATATAGACTCTACCTAATGCAATTTCACAACAGGAATAACCACTCCATACATAAAGCAATTAGCAAATAAAAGTATAAACCATGATCTATTTTTCAGTGCTGATGCAGTAGATGTTTGTTGGACATTTTGGATATCCTACCACCAAGAAAGAAATATAACGAAGTCACTTCCTGTCACAATTGGTTGAAGGTCTGAGGTTTCTCCAACAAAAGTAGTCTCCTCCAAAAGCACGACTTTGGATGGAGCACAACTCACATATATGAATTTGGATTTGAGTTATAAACACATCCAAATTTCACTTGCTCCAGAATTTGACATGGTTAACAGCCAATCAAATAATACTATCAAACTTTTCCACAGAACAAGGCTTTAGAATCAGAAAAATTGGCTGTTGTAAACCTCTAATTTGAACTAAAGCAAATGATTTTTGAGGAAAGCAAGATGAAAGATATGCACAGACCTTTGAGGATATTGTAGGAAGCATTGCATTACGTTCCCGAACTAAGCTCCCATCCCGCCAGAATGTAAGATTAGCCCGAGGTAATAGAAGTCCGGGATCCGTACAGCGACATTTGACATCTGGACCAATTTTCTCAATCACCTCAAACCTCACCATTCCACCATCTACTAGAAGTTCATCACCTACTTTTACATCTGTCATACGAGAATTAACCATCCATGAGCACCACAAGTATCCTTTCAAATATCACAAATAAAGTGCAATAATAACGATTGTTTAAGGCTTAATAAACTGAACGTTTTTTAACCTTCAGCGAAGCCATCATAGTTCACATTGATAGTGCGTTCGGGAAGAGCTGATTCAAAAGCTCGAACACTGAAAGTCCATATTTCACCATCCTGCACAAGATTAAAAAAATTCCACATTCAGCTTTAAATACAATAAGTTTATCTGGTGAATTACAATGCCAAAAGCCATTTTGTTGTTGCTTCTCAAAATTGAAAATACGCCATGCATCTCTTTAAGAAAATAATTTTCAAAGAGTTTTCTGCTGAGCTTAAACCTTAAAATAAATCTTGTATGCTTGGGGGCTTCCAAGATTAAGATATTATATCTTAAAGACTGCAGGAGCCTGAACAAGGTTTTCGGTCACTCAAAGGCGAAAGAGGAAATAGAGCAAAGACAATGCGCGCCAAGGGGGGGCATGAGACCTGCCAAGGCAGTGCTTGAAAACTCCATGCCTAATGTCACTTGAAAGTTATCAAGGGGCTGAAAATATTCTCAGCTACACCATGGAAAGATCATGCATCGGAATTGACAATAAAGAGCTTATCAGCCTATTTCTCATGCTAACTAAACCTCTTTTGTTATTGCATATGCCCCTTTTCTTTTCCCTAATGCCAAGGCAAAGGCTTTACCTACTTCCACTGTGCTGTTTATTGGCCCACTGATCTGATCTTCAAAATAATCTTAGGTTGCATGAATAAAAGCAGCTCTTTGAGTGTGTATGATTTTTTCAGCATGAAGTTCATATGCACAGACAGAATAAAGAGAATTTTTCGTTCTTCAAATATGTATATATGCTGCTATAAAATACATGCATTGCACGTAATATAATACATAAATTTAATAAAATAAGTATAAAAAATGCATAACTTTACATTTAAAATTTATTTTCATTAACATTTCAGGAATTTTAGTTTCATGCAGTTTTGTTTCAACAAGCCTCTAGTCATGTTCAAATAAATTAATTTATCTACACATCAATACAATCAATAAAATATTACGAGCACACTAAAATTATTGCATGACGCATAAATTCAATTTAACAAAATCAAATTATTCGAATGTGGAAATGCAAAAAAACAAATCGACCAACACAAATGATTGAATAGAGTATTTAAGAACATGAAATTATAGAATATTCAAAACATAAATAGTAATTTAACTAAGTAACTTCTTACTTTATATAGTAAAATTATTAAAGATCATTATTGCATTATTTCTTTTAGTCTCAACTTTACAACTTGATATGTTCTCTTTTTGTCTGGTTTCACAGAATTCTTTGCGCTCTTTTGAATTATGTTTTGAATATTAAATAATGTTCTCTTTACAAACCTAATATGTTCTCTTCTTCTTTGCGCTCTTTTTCATTATTTCATCCAACAACTATAATCTCATATCAAATTCTTGTTACATTTTCCCTTTAACTCCCACCAAGTTTCAATATTCAATAAACTATAAAGATTGTGAGGCCATGGCCAAATTAGGCGTTCACTCAAATTTTTTGTAGACATCATTTTTTCTTCAAAACCTAATGTCAATGGATAGTTTGGTAAACGTTGAATGGAGGTTTTAGTAATTATGAAAGTTAGAGGCAATAAGTCAGTAATTCAACTATTCCATGTAAGTGAATTAACCTTGTAAATTAAAATAGTAGCCTTTAAGAGTAAAAGTTATTTTAATACTTGATTTTTGTTATGAATGTGACATTGTCACCTTAAATTTAACAAATGTTTCAAATAATACGTGAGTTTTATTGTAAATATCAAATTGATACATGTTGAATGAAGCTCTTTTAATTTTTCTCCCCCTTAATTTTCATAAAATAAAATAGTACTCTTTTAATTCTATTCACTTTTATCCTCCTTTAAATCTTTTGACATTTAGTACGTATTGACTGAAGCCTTAGAGTGATATAATTGCCCTTTGAAACTCTGTTTGCTTTCAATTCTCCTTTCAAGTTATTGACACTTTGTACATATTGAATGAAGCTCTCTTAAATTCTTTTCCTAAATTTCTTACAATGACAGAATTACCCTTTTAAATTCTATCTGCCTTTCTATCTTCCTTCAGTCTTCATGTTATATTTTATTTAGTTAAATTAAATGTTATCATGTTGATAACATTGATTTTTAAAAATTTTCTAGTAATATACTTCAATATAAGTAAGATATAGAAGATAATGATGAAATAAAAGAGATTGAAATAAAAATATAATTGTAGGAAGAATAACAATCTTGAAATTAATATTAATGAGGAGCTTTTTGAAATTTAATATGTGAAAGTTATATTGAATCCTATAACCAACATGATATCATAAATAATTAATTCTTATAAATTAGATAATATATAAAATATTAGTTCTATCCCTAATATATTCCACTTGTCCACTCATCTTTCTTTCACTCACTCACCACAACGAAGAAATACGACCAAAATAATCACAAATGTAATAAAAAGTAATAACACCAAATCTACCAAACAATTATATTTTAATATTTTTTATTCATGGACAATCACATAGATTTTTTATCATAGCACTTAAACTTATAATGCAGACACAGTAGCTATTAAGAGCAAAAATCACTTTTGTACTTAGAGCTTGTTATGAAAGTCACGTTGATAGAGATGTTTGCAAACATTTGAAGTAACATCCAAGTTTTGCCATAAATGACAGATTTATACATATTGAACGAAGTCCTTTTAACTTTTCTTACAATGAGTCAATAGCGTGTATACATTTTTAAAGTCTATCCACTATTATTTCTCCTTCCAATTTTTCCATATTATTCTTTACTTTGTCAACTCAAATCATATATACTTATAACATAGATACAAAATTAAAATGTACTTCAATACAAAACACTATAATAAAATAAAAAGAATGAAATTATAATATACTTGGAGGAAAAGTCATTATTGTGAAATAAAAATAGGTAAAATTCAAAACTTGATTAAAAAGTTATATTAAATCCTCATCTAGAGTTTGTAGGCCATGTTTTGGGGTAAACAATTTCTTTTCTTTTTCTATTTTGTTAATAACTTTTTAATTTTTCATCTTTTCGAATAGGCCTAACGAAAACAAAGCATCGGAAGAAAATACAATAAAAACAAAGAAAATATTCCTCCATTTCTCTCTACCCCCTTTCTTAATTCTCACTGTCTAAAAAGTAAATCCAAAATCTCATCTTTTATATATTAAACTCAAAATCATTGCTCCCATCTAGCCTTAGATCAATTTTTAATTTGAAATTCAACTATAATTGTTTATATATATTTTTAATCTCATTCTTTATGCTTGTTAATTCACTATTACTTAATTTTATGTTTATACTGTCATGATCATAATTAAATGAATATATCATAACATAGAGAGTCAAAATTAGATTAAGATTAAAAAGGGTATAGAAATAGATGGAGAAACTTTTGATAGTATCTTAATTATTTTGCTTATCTTATCACTAGTTCCTCTTTATTTAGCATCAAATTCTTGAACATAACCTTCCATTTTTTGTGGTAATTTATCTTCCTTTTTCCTGCTAGAATTACAACATAAAGAGGATAATTGGTGAGAAAATTGGAGCAAAAATCAAAGTCGCAGTTGTGCGAAATAGTTAATTTTTTCTTTATTTTTTATTTTCCATTTTTTGGATAAGATATATTCATTTATCATCCAACAGAGTAGTTAACTTTAAACAAGCATAATTTGTTCATATAAAGTCCTCTATATGCCTGTGACCACTTGCTTGAAAAATACTCGAAGAAGAAATTGACATTAAAATAAACACTTTATGTTATTTTCAAACTACACCACTTAAGAATAAGTAAATCCCAATCATGCCCTCTTTTTTACAATTCAATATTTTTGTTAATTAGGGCCATAATATGCATTACAAAAATCCAAGAAACTTCCCTAACTATTCATACTTCTATATTAGTATACATATACCAACAATAAAGTATAAAATGTAACTGCATAAATAGTATTATTTAAATAATGTTATATGGATAATATGAAGCTACATGATTATATTGGCAGCTTCTAGTATTCATTCAAAAATACAAGATTAAAGAATTTCTTAGGACTGGAGCATCACAACTACAGTTAATTTTAATAAAGACACTATCAATATGTAAAAATTCCATTTTTTTTCTTCCACCCCACTATTACAAATAAATAAACCATTACTAATGAATGAATCAATTGTTACCTAGGCGAACAATCTGTAAAACAATGATTGATGGTATCAATTATGTCTAAAAGTAAGATGCAATTCACCCCAACACGATAAACGCATCCTGATAAACAGAAAAGTGCAGGGTGTTGGTAATGGTATATTTTCAGCTAACAAAATCCATATGGAAAGTTTTTTAGTTTCATTAACCATCAATCAAAAAAAATCTAGTCAATTATCAAAGACACAATGAAAGTCAGATTTCATGGAATAAACCTCAAAGACCTCTGTGCAAAACTAAAATAAATAAAATAATGTAACACAATAAATCACATGAAGTCCACTATATATCTTACAAGAAATTTTAGCATTCCATCCATCCTTGAAAGTTATCTTTAAAACCAACACAGAGTATACATGAGAGTTGGAAAAATAAAAGTTTTGGGTATCTATATTATTAACCTAAGAAGGATTTGGAGTTAGAGAAGTCGCATCATTTTTTAAGCGAAGGGTGCTTCTGGGAAAGAAATTTATCATTCAATTGTCATAAGCAAGAGTTTGGCTATACACCATCGTAAACAAGAAGACCAAGAAGACCAGACTAGGCATTATTCACCAAAAAATAACTCAATATTCTAAAAAGTACACCAATTTCAAGACGCCTCATTTTTCAGCCTAATTCTGTGAATAAAACTCATCCCATAGGTTGAAACATAGTTAAATTATCTGATAAGATACTTGCTCTCTATCAATAAAAAATTATATAAGCAATGAAATCACATCATTTAGCTAAACTTATAATAGCCTTTTTAATTTATGTGCAACTCATTTTTCCAAAATTGTATGTCGATATGCAACTACATCATAAGTAAACCTACACAAAAGTATACAGTACTGGTAAAAATTCTACCCCAGAGCTATCAGCATTCTGTGTGTAATCATGTGACTAAACAATCCAATAATTCACAACCACATTGAGAGGTATTGCATCCCTCCAGTAGTAGTTACACCTCATCTTAGTGCTTACAGCATATGCAGAGTTTCTTCTTACAATACGTACCCCAAAAACAAAGTTCCCAGTTGCACCTTGGCTTACCAACAATTAATACTTCAATGTGCAATTTATCCAAACTAAACCTGTTGCGAAATTATACTTGTCCCTTAGAACCACATTCTACTTTCAAACTTGTAATTAACATTTCCAGCTTACAGAATATCCCATTTTCTCAGTAAATATAAGTCCAGTTTATCCTCCCACCAAAATAAATTTCTTTACGAGAAGTATTAAAACCAAATCAATGTCAATTCAAGAAAGAATCTATGTATCATCAAATTTCTATTAGTACCTCGGCTTTGGCTGAAGAAGCGCCACCAAGATCTCCCATGTGAATCTCACTCCCCTCAGTATCCATCATAATGGCAACTGCATACCCCTTCTCCTCATTCAAGCTTCTCACGCAGTGAATTACCTCCCGATGCCACTCCCTTGTACCGTGGCACATATTAATCCTGGCAACATTCATTCCTCCAACCGCCAGCGCCTCAAGTTGCTCCGGCTTGCACGAGGCGGGTCCGATAGTACAAATGAGCTTCGTGCGCCTCGTGCTCCTGAATCCATTCTCCTTGAGCTCCGCCTCTGTCACGGCATCCACCTCAATTGAGCTGGAATCAGAAACCCATGGTAAAGGGGCATGGTCCTGCAGCACAGCTGAACCAGCCCCGTTGTCAGAGGTTAAGATGGAAGGATTTGGATCTGATGCAGAGGCTTTGATGTACAGAGAGGTTTTGTTGGGGCTTTTGACAAGCGAAAAGCGGGAAATGGCGGTGGCATACGGCGGGGAGCGGTGGGAGATCAGGGGTTTGGGGGAATGGGAGGTGGAAATGAAGAGATTCAGTGACTGCGCCATTACTGATTAAATCCTTGTAAAGGCCGAGCGCCCCCGCGGATGCCGCGAAATAGGATTAACTCAGAGAGTGGAGGAGGAGGAGGATGGCCAAGAATTTTGTAGAGAGTATGACGAAGGGAAGATTTTAGGTAGAGATTTTGCAAGTTGTACTGGGGCGGAGAAAGCAAAGTTAGAACAGGACCATCGTAATTGTCGAAATTTAAATATATTTATATTGATTCTTTTATTGTTGAAAATAAATTTTGAATGGAAGAATTGCAGATTTATGTTTATTTTTCATTCTTTGGAACTTAATAAATTTATTTTTAAAAAGAAAATATGGGAGTGTACAATAGAAAGTGCTTTGTATTTGGAATATTCCCTTTAAAATAGTGTAACCTACAATGTGACTTTAACGTGGAGATTAACGATTCTGTTTTTAGAAGGTTCTGTGCCTTTTGGGGTGGCCTAGGTCAATTTGAGAAAAGATTGGCATGAATGGGTTATTGCCAACCCCGATATAGAGGCCAATTCTGAATTACTTATAGCATGTTTGTTTATGTTTTTAAATTTATTTTTATTCACTTTTATTATTAGAAAATAAATTGTTAATAATTTAATATTATTTTTTCTAAATTTTAATTTATTTATATTTCAAAATATATTTTTCAATAATATATATTGCATCAATAACTTATATATTATTTCTCCATTTCATTATAATTATCTCTTTCTACTTGCAACCTACTATACTCTATGTAATTATTTTTTTTTCAACAAACTATCTAAATAGGGTAAAATTCATTTTCATCCCTGAAGTTTCAACTCGATTGTAAAATCATTTATATCCTTTTAATCGACTTCAATTTCATCATTCTAACCATCTTTTTGGAAATGCTTTCTGGCCAAAAATTGATAAATGGCTAAAGAACCCTTTTAACTATTGTTTACATAATATATAATAAGTAAAATTATCCTCAAAATATAAAAAGAATAGCAAAATGGTCCTTAAGTTTTGCATAGAATATGCATTTTGAATGGAAATACATTTTTTCACAAAAGATGCATTTTTAACAAAAATTCATGCATCAACATGTTCTTCTTAATTGACAATATACCATATTTTATTTTACATTCTAATTTCATCCTCAAATTCTTTCACTAATTCATATTTTAAAATCCATTTTGAGTTTATAAATATTTATCAATTTACTATAATTTTACTTTGCATTACTAATTTCAAACTCTTTTCTTCATTTAATTATTCGACAACTAACCTAAGAGTCAAATTAAAAGGTTTTTATTAACTTATATACCGATATTGATTTTAACTTTATAATTATTTTATATATTTATTATAATTTTTTTTAATCTTTTTACATTTAATATCATAGTTTTGTCTTACCTGAAATGATTTTTAATAAAAAATTTAAAATAAATAAGATTCTTTTAAATTCTTTGCAGTCAATATAAAATATTTTAAATTTTAAATTAATATATATTTATCATCTTTTAAGTTTAAAGTAATATCAAAGTATTATATTTTAGGTTTTTTTTTCCAACAAGTTTTAAACTATCAATTTTATTTTCTATATCCTTTTCATCTATTTCTATTTTTTAACGCAACTATTTATTAGTTTTTAATTACATAATATTTTCTTCTTTTTAATAAAGTATATAATTATATTCATAGACTTCTATCTTTGGAAGTTTTGAACTTTTTTTAACTTCTCGCTAAATAATCTTGAAATTTATATTTTCATGACACCATGTATTTGAGATGTTTGTTTATGTTCCAAACTTTTACATACTAAATTTTAAAGTTTCAAATTCAATTTTTCTTGACCATTTTTTAAAGTAATATTAAATTTTACTAATTATTTGGCCATTTTTTTGTGATATTTGCATTTTTATATTGTTATTTGTAGTTATATTTATCCAACAATTAAATTAATATATAGTAATTTTAAAGAATCCATGTATAGCATAGAACAATGCTAGTATGAATATATTTAATACCTTAACTTATTTACTGACTTCTAAATAAACAATCATAGAATTTATTTACTTTCAAATGAAGAGATCTTACTTTTAAGATTGAGAACCTATGCTAACATTGAAATTCAAGCATAATAAAATAAATTTAACTAAATTAAAAAATAAAAGAAAAGCTGAAAATAAATCATACTTGTTGCCTTTGGTTTTTGGTTTATTGTTTAGATTATTTCATGAATATGAATGGCTCATATTTTGCTTTATTTTTCTTAAGAGGACATAGATGATTTTGCAATTAAGTTGAAACCTCATGGACGAAAATAAATTCTACCCATTTAAATACAAACTCATTTTCTCTAACTAACTTTTCAAATTTTAAAATTATAAAGAATGAAAAACGAAAATGAGAACATAACCAAGCAAGTTGTAAGGGCCCATTTGTTTTCATTTTCAAACTTCCTTTTTACATCTTCTACAATTTGAAAGTTAAAACACATCATTTTATACATATTTTCACTTAACATATTTTTATTTTCATTCTCAATACACATTCTTCAATAACTTGTGTATCTTCTTCAATTATTACTATCATCATCATCTCTCTCCACCTACAACATGCTAAATTCAACATAATTATTATATTTTGTCCAAATACAAACTCATTTTTAACTTATTTGCATTAACCACCCTTTTTAAATTTTGAAAATGATGAAAATAAAAAATAAAAATGCAAATTAAACCAAACATGCCCTAAGAGCCTATTCGGTTATGTCAGGAGGCAAGAGGGAGGGAGTATCAATGGAAGAAAAATTTAGAAAAACTAATTACAACTTTATTTCAACAGCTACTCTCATCATTATTGACTTTCAGAACAAAGGGGCAACTGCTTGCCAAACACTAGTTTTTTTTTTTTTAAAAAATGGGGGCGGGAGGGGGGGGTGGGGGGGAAGAAAAAAGAAAAAGAAAAAGAAAAAGAACATCCATATGAAACAGCAAATTTAGGTTGAAATATTAATTCATTTCATCTGTCTAAAATAAGACGGGATTAAACGATTTAAGCATAAGCATCTGGATTTTGAACGAGGAAAGCTTCGACAGCCCTGTACATTGCCAATACTCTTTCCTTGCCAGCCTTGATTTCCTCTTCTTTCAGAGTAAATTCTCCAGCAGTAAAGTACTTGCTTGTAACCTCAGAAATGGAACCCCCACGGGAGACTTATCGAATTTTACATTACAAGTTATTTTCTCAAGCTTTTGGTCCAGTGAATCGCCTCCAACCAACGTGTAGCCATATGTGAACGTCTCTTCGTTCAGCTCATCGACACGATACTTCAAGAGCTTGATAGGGCTACGTGCATAGTTAATGAACAAATTAAACCCAAGGTTACTCTCTTCCTTTTCAAGATTTGTGTATTTTTATATGATTTTCAACTTAATTATGATCGGTGGTTTTGAATATCGTTCAGGATACATACCATTATTTCAAAATCGATCTCACATAATCATAAACGTGTGAGTCCACCTCAACACATTCATACAAAAATCAATTCAAATAATTTCAAATGTACGATTTTGAATTACTTATTTAGTTGACGTATTACTTTACTATTTCAATATTTGGGTTTCTACTAATTAACCTTTAATAAATTTTAACTAGAACCTTGAAACAATCCTATCCCTACTTAATTTGGTTTCATATTATATTTCAAGTTCGACTCATTTATAAAAAATACGATATATTAGAAAGTAACACAATTTTATAGACAATAAATAGACTAATCTCAACTAACCCCCAAATCAGGACAAAATTAGAAGCAGGAATTGAAACAAGAATTTAATTTCGGGGGCGAAATTGTATTTTTATAACTTCATTATTTTTAGCGGGTAAAAGTAAACCTCTAAGTC
>JACGDI010003462.1:1044014-1063555 GCA_014898725.1 Jacaranda copaia | reverse complement strand
TTTTGATAAGTGAGGTTGAGGAATGTGATGGTTATTTTTTTATGTTTTGAATGATAGGTGAAAAATATTTTGAGAGAAAATGATTTATTTGGTAGTAGTTTTGATAGGGATAAATTTATAGTACATGTCGCATCAATCTTTTTTTTTTTTGTTGAGTTGTTGAGATGGAAATAGATATTTTGATATTATTTATAAATGTGTGTATATAAATTGTATAATTGGTGTATATACATATATTTGTAATGATAAATTTAGGACGAGATATTAGGGAATGAATTTTAGGAAATTATTTTGTATATTTTAAAAAATGAAATTAGAGAATATGATTGTTTATTTATTTAAGTTTAAGAGCTGAAAAATATTTTGAGATACAGACAAGGCCGTAATTTTCCAGTGTTCACGTAAATTGGCGTGGACAAGAAGTAAGTTAATCCTAAATGATTAGCTACGTCATATCTAAGTATGACTCTTTTGACCAATATTTTTTCTGTAAGAAATGAAAAGACATCATAAAGAGTAGATCCTCAGCTCTGTCCTATTTGAATGCATTTAAATAATTAAGCAGGAGGTGGAGATTTCAATTTTCAACCGACGTTTTGAGACCGTTTTGGGACAAAACAAAAAACTGAATATGCATTACATGGAAGGCCAATTCCATGAAGTGTTATCGTATTCGTATCAGCATACCTACCGGTGAGGGTTTTATTCTTATAGACAAATATTCAATTTCCTTGTAATCCAATTTCCAGCAAAAAAACACTGTTATGACTGTTCATTTTATTAACTTAAAATGCCAAGACAACTTTTGCTAATATAATTAATGATTTTATCACACTCGTTATGCTAAAATTTTTATAACATAAAATAAATTCAAAATAAATATATTAAAAATATTTTTAGAAAATTATGATAATATATAAAAAAATCAAATATTTGTTTATTATACAAAATTTTGTGTGGCATCAGTCTCTTTCCACTAGTTATATCATTAGGAATTGGGACGCAAACGAGTTGAATCAAGTTAAGTTGAGTCAAGTCGAGCTTTGATCATTATTTTTGGCTTGAGCGTGAACTCAAATCAAATGAATTAAGATCAAGTTCGAGCTTGGAAAATTGAAGCTCAAGTTCGGTTTCATCCCTTGTTCGGGCTCGACTTGACTCAACTCAGTAGACTCGACTTTGTGATCAAACTATAGGTTTAAGTTTAGGTTCGAGTTCGAGCTGAAAAGTGAAATTATTTTATAATATGTAAAAAATTAATATATTATTGGAATTTTTAATATATAACATTTCTTTTTTAAAAAAAATATAAACTTGCGAAGCTACAAATAAAAATTATTTGGCTTGGATTCAACTTAAAAATTATACAGATTTGATTTGAGCTTGGCTCAACTCCAAACACTTTTCAAGCTAGTTCAATTCATTTGCCAACATTTAGGGGTATTCATTTGGTTAAAATCGACGGAATCGAATGGTTTAGTTAGTTAACTGAATTTTTTGATTTTTCAAAAATCAGAACCAAAAATCAAACCGAAGTAGGTTTGATTTTTAACTGAAAAAACCGGTTCGGTTTCAATTTTTATTTAACCAAAACCAAACAAAAAAAAACACTTATTTTTTGTATAAAAAAAGTGTGTAAAAATTTGTTTGATAAAAGTTTGTTTAATAAAAAATTTGAATTGGGTTACTTACTCTTTTAGTACCAAAAAATTTATTTGATAAAAGTATATTGATATAAAATATTTATTTTTAGGTGAAAATATTGAATTAGATAAAAAAAATTTCATATTGAAAATATTTGTTTTGATAAAATTATAATTTATCTATTCTAAATAAATATATTTAAAATATCATGAATTTAAGAAGATAAATAAATATTTTAATTATTTTATGTTATAAAAATTTTAGTACACACATTGAATGTGCTAAAATTGCTAGCTTATAACCACCAAGGTAGATGTATACGATTTTTGCATATTCAAATTTTAATTGCCAAGGTTGAATAACGAATTAAATCTTAAACTCAATCTACTAAAGTTGAATGACTAATTAATCCAATGACATCATAATATAGATTGTAGATTTGTAAATTTTGTAAAAAATACAATCATGACCCTATTAAATCATCATTTTTATAGGATAATTTTGAAATATTGATAAAATTTGTATCCAAACTATTTTTTTTTATGTTGAATTCTCCAATTTATTCTGCAAATTATATTGTCAATTTTTGTTGTGGAATAATTAAAAGGACAAATTATGTAAATGAACAAAAATAACTTCTATTTTGATATAAAAAGATCTTTTATTTTTATAATAATATAGATAAAAATTTTATTGGTTAGCAAATGCATAGGAATTGCCGAATATGATTGAACCCTTATTCTTTATTTAAATTGAAATTTCAATTTACTCATCAACAAACCTTATTATATATAAGTTTAATTAATTAATTAAAAGAAAATTTTTAATTTTCTTTTTATGTAACATTTTTTGCTCTTTAAATCATAATTATCTATATTTTTATATATAATGTGTATTAGTTAGTATAATAAAAAACTTATGCAATTGTACCGTTTGAGTTTATTAAAAAATATTTTTTTCTCTTTATATCTAACTATTCATGTTTTTATATGTTTTTTATATATCATATATTAATATATATACTATGTATAAATCATAGGATTTTTAATAACTATTTTGATATATTTAGTAATAAGATGATAAAATTAATTATATTTTATAAAATAAAGACAATATATGTAGACAATATTTGTATTTAGATCCTAATGCTACCTATGATACTTGTGGTCAACTGAAAATGTTATAATGTCTTCACTGGGGCAAACTTTATCTTTGTCATGAAGATGAATTGGAAAATTGAGGTTTTTAAAATTACTTGTGAGTTCAGTGGAAATTTAAATTTGTAAGATATTTATTCCCTCAATCAATTGATTCATACTGGGGGTGATATTACAAGGTAAATTTGAGAGGCTTCATCTTTATTTCAGTGCCACAATGTTTTGACTTTTGAATAACATGTATGCTTTTCCTCAGTAATAAGTTTAATGCCTCATGTTCAGTAGCTGGGTGCTTTAATGCTCCTGTAGTTTGACCTCTGGCTCTGAGTACAACTTCTTTGGTTATTTTCATTCTTGTCCTTATACACTTGGTCTTGAGGGGAGTGATTTTGTGTATGTCATCCGATGCTTCATGAGCCATCTAAATTTATGTTCTGTTAGTATTTGGTGCATTTGTATTATTTCAGGCAGTACAGCTGTAGCACAATCAGTCCTTGGTAGATGTTTACTAGTCTTCATCAATGTTAGAAAAATCGGACCATTAAGTGAACTGAAAAAATTGTTGGTTCACGGTTCTCTAGTTCAACGATGGTTAATTGAACCGCGACGTCATAATTACAAAATATATATATATTTATATTATATATATTACTTAAAAATTAATAAAATGTCAAAATATAAAACATAAAGAGTTTAAATGATATTGTCTAATATTACAATCCAAATTTCACAATTCAGATAGTAAATGATCACAATAATTTAAATATCTCAATTCTAAAATTTAAAATTGAGAATGTCTGAGTCAATTTTAAAGTCTAAACTCTAACAAGGCTTTTTTGGACTTTTAGATAGCTTGTGAGGTGCACCTTAATTTTCAAACTTTGTACTTAAACAAAAAAATTAAACCAAAATAATAATAATAAAATAATAATAATAATTTTATTAAAAATTAAATGGAAAAACTGCTACGGTTCAATTGAACCGTGAGTGGTTTGCCGGTTTGAATGGTTTTAACAAACTATGGCATTTTTTTTGAGTTTTCCAGCTTTTTGAGAAAATCGGACTGATTCACCAGCCGTCCGACCAATCCGACTGGCCGGTCTGGTCCGATTTTTTAAACCATGATCTTACTATGTTCCTAGGCTCTGGAAACTTATTGGCTTTTCTGCTGATTTCATGCTGGATCAAAAATCATTCTCCAAATTTATTATATTGGATAGATTTGTTGGTGGAAAATGAAAATAGTTATCCAGGTCAACGTCAATTTCATAGTTTAATGTGATGATCTGTAATACACTACCAATGATGCTTGCAGATTCTTCAAGCACCATAAAATAGAAATTATTCTTATGATGAGCTTTATTCTTCCCGAAGTTTACGCAAAAAATATTTTAGCAGTGTTGCACTTCCCGGCAAAGGTCGTTCGATCCTTATGTTAGTAAATAATAGTTTGATGAAGTTAAAAATGAGAGACAGGATTTTGGAGGACTTATAGAGAAAATCATATCTTTTACTTTTAGAGATTTATTCCTTATAGTGAAGGAGAGGGGTTATTATTTGGCATTTAGCCGCATCTCTTTCAAAGGGTGGGGAAGTGGTGCCTTCACAAGGAATCATGACAATCATGATGCATGACCATAGGCAGTTAGTTTTGGCCTTTGGCTCTTTAATTCTTCAAATATCAGAATGATCAACTCCAATTAGGCTTGATGAATTTGTTAGGCCCATCTTCATGACGACAATATCCAGGAAGAAAATGAAGAAACTAATATTTGAATCTCATCAACCTTCTCTTGTTTCTGAACAATAATGGTGTTTAAATCCTTTGGTATTATCTTTGTTTTGGCTGCAAATGCCAATTGCATTTAGGTCAGACAGGCTATTGGATTTTTCAACCATAAGATCCCTTTACCAATGACAGTAATGTTTATACCGTGTACTGACTAGTATGGCCTAGGTTCCTCTTTTTACAGGACTGGATTGTGTTCCTCTCCAAACTGTGGTAGTTTTTCAAAATTATGAACAGTTGCTATTAGAAATATTATCTGATTGCCTCTAACTTGCCATTTGAAATTTCTGATGTGGAATAAGTAGCCAACACCAAAATAGTGCAACATGTAGGTTTTAAAATTCTTGTCCTTTTTTTCTTTTATGCGTTAAATGGGTTGCGGCTCTTCGAGTTAAAATGATTTTGTTCCTTTCTTAATATCTAAACTTGCTAGGTAGGACTTGTGCAGCTTGTCGAAATGTAGAAAATGTTCTTATGTCTGAGCCATTCATCTTAGCGGCACAGTCTGACCCCCAGGTGCCAAACTATTCTATTCCTTAATTCACTTCCTTGCTTCTGTACTTAAAAACTTATTTTTGTTTTTTGGTTCATGCCTTTGAGTTCTCTCGACATCTGTCATTCGATAATCTTCTAATTTCTGGTAATAAGGTCTGGGATCTTGGTGGACAAGATAGACTTCGGACATCATGGGCAACATATTATCGTGGGACACATGCTGTTATTGTAGTGATAGACAGCACTGATAGAGCTAGGATCTCCATTATGAAGGATGAACTATTTAGGCTGCTTCCCCACGAGGATCTACAAAGTGCAGTTGTACTCGTCTTTGCAAACAAACAAGATCTCAAGGATGCCATGACGCCAGCTGAAATAACAGATGCACTCTCCCTTCACAGCATCAAGAACCATGATTGGCATATTCAAGCTTGCTGTGCCCTCACAGGTGATGGCCTGTATGATGGTTTGGGGTGGATTGCCCAGAGAGTAACTGAGAAAGCACCAAGCTAGAATCAATAGAGGTATATCAAAATGTACATCTTCATGTTCCAAGCTCAGCAAATACAGATAGTATGATGTATCATCTAATCATCCAAATCAGAAGGCACTGTGCTTGTACTGTTCTCCTATTGTCTTTTTTGTTGAAAGTGGATTCTTGCAGCACCATTTCATTTAACTGTATTTGCTGACTAAACATTTGATGCCACGAGCATACTCTTGAATGATGTAAAAGTGGCATTTTGATCAGTAGAGAACAGGGCACCTTTTGGAGAAGTAGCTTGTCATGTGCTTATGTTTATCTCTAGCTTTTACAATTCGACGGGCTAAAGGGATGAGAATAATGCCGTCCATTGGGATAATAAGCACTTGGCCCTTGAGACTTTTTGGATGAGAATATGATTATATTATACAATGAATAAAATAAAATACTATTATTATGTATGATCTAACTATCCATAACACAGTTTGATAATTGAGTGGCATAACGTGGATTGATCAACCTTAGTCAAGACAAAAAAAATTTGACGTCAAATTTGAAAGCATATATGAAAACATTGTTTGACAAGGAGATTGGTTAAGGGTGACCTTTGTGAGAGTTGGAGTAATGGGGTAGCCAAGATCAAACGTCAATAAATGATGGAAAAGAAGAGCTAAAACAACGGAATGCATTTCACACATTTTCCTTCTTCTCTCCCAAAGATAAATGAACAAAAAGTGGAGGTAACAGTACAACAAAAGAACAGCGTAAGATGTAATAAAAGCTATCATTCAATCACATAAAAATGAATTAGGGTTGAAAATTTATCAAGTTTTATCAACATCACACATTTTTCAGCATCTGTTACTGTGAATGCCGCCCCAACATCCTAAGTCTGATGAATTTGTCATAGCGCGACGGCATGGTCCAATGGAGCACATTGCACTGGTGGAACGTATGGTCTATTCTTGTTGCTTGTTGTAAGAGAAGTAATCCTCAGAACTCCACTTGAAAAAGAAGAATTCTGGAAACATCGGCAACCATCATAGTATCCAGCATCTGCATCCCGAAGACTCTTGTGGCCCTTCAAACCATCTGTCCCAGATAGGATTTATTGGGCCACTCGTTCTGGAAAGCACAAACAAAAATATCCTCACTCTATGAAGTTGATTGCAATTATTTAGCATTATTAAACATGCAAGAGCTCTTACACTGGGAGCAGAGGATCTGGTCTTGTTTCAATATTAATCAGTATCCTAATAAATATACAGTTTCCATTAGAGGGTTGGCAATAAACACAGCAAAATTAGCATGTAATATGTATATCTTCTCACTTACTCTTTGCAAGCAGCCGACGCTTTCTCCATTTTATCAAGCTGTTCCAGTTCTTCCTGTACACCAATTATCATTATAAAATACCATTTTTAATGAATTACATGAGGTATTCAACGAAGTACCAATACTAAATGATTTCATCAGCAATAATTTGTTAATCATGTTGCACTTTCAACAGAACTAATTATTTGCAGTGCAAGCTTGACTGCTGGAAACAATATACTTGCAAGAAAAGAAGGGCCAAGGAAATGGAGAGCATAGAATTTCAAGTGTTGTCTTAACCAATAACTTAACGTGATTCACCGGAAGCAACAGCAGAAAGTGCAATGCTAATTATGGAAGGAAAGGCATTCATAAAGTTTGACTCTACAGCTGCAGCTAGATCATCCTTTAGGGAGTAGATTGAAAGGAAGGTATTCGCCCAGTCTAACATTCACAATGATGGGCTGTGAATCGAATATTGTAGTCATTCACCGGATTCTTGCCAGATCAAATTCATTTTTCACTTAATGTAAGACAAGGAAAAAATTCTCTTTGCTAGAAAAAAGAAAGACTAACAATATCTGGAAAAATTGCATCTTAAGGTGCCTACTTGATTTGAATTATGACATGAGTTTCCAAAGAGGCAAAGAAGCTCTTATTAGTTAAATCTCAGAATCTATGAAATTCCTCTTTTACATTGTATAAAAGATTTCAATTTATTTATTGTAGAGATTTCCTGAATTTTCAGATATTGCTACTTTGGTTAACTATTAGTTCAGGCATTTAATGTAATTCCAAGTTTGTGCAATTTAAGGTGTTAGATTTCCATGTTGGGGACAGTGGTTCTGGAAACATCTTATTGCTGCCAGGTTAAAAGTTAATATCGTGCACTAAATTGCTGCCAGTACATATGAGCAACATAAATGTGTTGCTTAGATAAATAAGTTTTACAGGGTATATTTATTTAAACTTTTCATTTGATCCAGCAAGCTAGATACTTCAGAGTTTTTCATTATAAACTGAACATTAGAAAGATATTTCCTATGCTTGCAAAGTACCCAAAAAAGCAAAAATTGCAGCCCACATTTATGTATAAGCTTGTTTTAGTTGGAACTCATTATATATTCAGTATTATTTAACAGTTAAATGCAGCATATCCAATATATCTCAAAAATTAAAAATTAATCCCTTGTATTCCTTTCTATGGTACATGGAACCCACTCTCATTTTCACTTGCATATTACTCTTGAACATGAGAAGAAGTAACAAAATGGACTATCTTAAATTTCTAGATTAAACTCCTTGCATTGTCAACCATGCATTGACTAAATTCATTCCTAAATAAGTTTTAAAACAGAATTTTTTTTTAAAATTAAAAAAAAAAAAAGAAGAGAACCATTGACTTCTACCAATCACAAGAAACAAGAGAACTGATAAGATCAAATATATTCAACAAAGAAACACACTTCAAACCCCTAAGAGTAAACTGTGAAGGCAGTATCCTAACATCAGGACCGAGAACAAATTGAAATCACAACACGGCGCAATCCATCTTCTAATAATGTAACACGGAGTCTCTAGAGAGAGCGCCTATTTGTGGATAACTATCGATCTCAAAGAGAGAGAGAGAGAGAGAGAGAGAGATGACAAGTGCAACACAAAGTATGAAACATGACTCAGATTGGTGAGCAGTAAATCATTGTGTTTACATCATCATATATCTTCAAAGTCCATAGACCTTGGTCATATCTACATCCTATAACAAGCAATCCAAGCAAAATTCAATCCTTTTTCAAATGACTTTTCTATTCTATGTTAATTGCAAAAGAATTTTGACACACAAATCTTATTCCCCAGAGTTCCCTTTGCTCCAAATCAACTGCTGCATAATTAAGCGCCCCAAGCCCATATATATGGTTCTACCAATATGCAGAGAAGTAAAAGAAAGACTCTTCTGGCAAACACAAAAATCCAAAAAAAAAGGAAAAAAAAATCCCCTCACAACAACACATGTCAATTGTCCAACAAAATTGGGGAAGAATGTCTTATTTTTTCACAGTCCCATCCTAACAGGAACAAAAGACAAACGCCTCAATCTCCACGCAGCATTTGCCACCCTCAATGGAAAAATGAACCGAAAAAAAGACATAACACATATCAAGATTTCACCTTTCTCTACTAAATAAACAAGGCCGCTAGAAATTCATTTCCCAGATAACCCAGACAATAAAAAAATAAAATTCTTGAACAGGAAGTCAAAGCGATGGAAGTCAATTGAAAGCAAACAGTAAACACACCTCCAAGAATCGAGTTTCTTGCTCGAGTCTCTTCAATTCAGCAGAAATCCTGTGTTTCCCTCTTGTATCCGTTGCTCCCACGACCGATCGCACTTCACCTGAACTACCTGTTTGCATCTTTTTCCTAGTTGAAATGTATTTAATTCTTTATATATTAGAAACAAACCCAAAAGAACCCCACAAAGAAAAGAACCTTGAAAATTGATGTTGCAGATTTATACTAGAACACCATTTTACGAAGAAAAAGATTTGACTTAATTAAGTATTCAATTGAACAACTATCTCATTGAGATTGGAAATTATAAATTTATTGGAAGTGGGAAAAAAGGAGGGTGGTTTTACTATTTGGATTTGTGGGTGTTGTTCAAAGTTTGTTGAAGGAAAGCATAAGAGAAAAAACAAAGGAGCTTTCTCGGTTGGGGGTTGGGGTTGGGGTGGGAGTGGGGTAGGGTGGTTGGAGTTCTTTTTTTGATTTTGTCAGGAATCAAATGATGAATTGAAGGGAAAGGTGGTGGGCTTTATTTTATCGTGTGTGTGTGTGTTATTGTCTCGTTCTCTTCCACACCCTTTTACTTCTTTTGCAGCAAACAATTGAAGGAAAAAAAATCATGAAAATTTTGGATAGACAAGTTATTTCATCACGAAGTTTTTAATATTTCCTTAGTTTTTAAAGAAATGTTATATTTATTTATCAAATTAATGCTTCTCAAACAAGGGTTTGAGCTCAAATCAAATAGTTGAACTTGAGTTCAATTATTTGGAGTGAACTTGAGTTTGAGTTTAAAAAAATGATCAAAATTTGAATCGATTTACTTGCATCCTATATTTGGTGAGTGATAATTTCATTTATTATAGCAAAATTATGAAAGTGAAAAAAAGAAGGCTAGAATGGTATATAACACCAATAGAAATATAACATGTACCTTATTATTTTGAGCAACATTTGCCATGTATATAGATTGACGATTTTCATTTTTCTTATATATGTAAATGACATTTTCTTTAACAATCAAATTATTGTTATTATTATTTTTGTTTATTATCTTATATTGGAAAAATTGATATATTGAAGCTTTTTTATTCCCTATAGATTAACTTATGTCTCCAAAAAGAGTTTAGATTTGGAAGCATATATGTTTGTTTGTGGACAAAGTGAGTCTCTACCGTAAGTACAATTCTCCTTGGGGCAAAAAAAATAAAAAAGGAGTGAAAAAGACGGTCTCGCGTAACATAAATGCAGTAATTTATGGGCACGTTTGACTCCTGTCATTAATCATAATTATCTCCTCTAATCTCACCTTGCCACTTATTTGATATGCATAATTACATATGCAGGCCGACTTGCCCTTATTCCCTAGCCACGCTGTAGGCGTGAATATATTCATAGGTAAAATTTATTTTCATCTTTGAAGTTATGATTCAATTGTAAAATTATTCTTATGATTTTAATTGGCTTCAATCTCATTCTTTCTGTCATCTTTTGATAATATTTTTCAATTAAAAATTAAAAAATAACCAAAAGACCCTCTTAGCTATCTTCACATAATATATAATAAGTAAAATCATCCTCAAAATATAATAAAAAAAGCAAAATAGTCCCAGAGTTTTGCATAAAAGATGCATTGTGAATGGAATATGCATTTTTAACAAAAGATTTTGTCATTAGCATGTTCTTAATCGATAATATACCATTTCATTTCAATATTTTATTTCACATTGTAATTTCATCTTCATATTCTATCACTAATTCAAACCCTTTTCTTCACTTAATTATTCGATAATTAAGTTATGAGTCAAATTAAAAGGTTTCCATTAACTTATATATTAATATTGATTCTAACTTTATAATTATTTTATATATTTATTTTGATTTTTTTAATTTTTTTATCTTTAGTATTGTAGTTTTATCTTAGCTTAATTAATTTTTAATAAAAATTAAAGTTAGACAACTTTTTTTTAAATTCTTAGCAATCAATATATTATCTAATTCTTTATATTTTAAGTTTTTAGTTAATATATATTCATCATCTTTTAATTTTAAAGTAATATTAAAGTATTATAATTTAAGTTTTTCTCTAACAACTCTTAAGTTGTTAATCTTATTTTCTATATCCTTCTTACATATTTTTATTTTTTTATGCAACCATCTATTAATTTTTGGTTGCATAATATTTTCTTCTTTTTAATAAAATATATTATAATTTTTGTAGACTTTTATTTTTGGAAGTTTTGAACTTTTTTTAACTTCTCATTGAATATTCTTAAAATTTATTTTCATGGCATCATGTATATGAGATATCTTTATATGTTCTAAGCTCTTATATACTAAATTTTGAAGTTTTAAATTTAATTTTACTTGACCATTTTTTGAGGTAAAATTTAATTTTACTAATTACTTGATTATTTTCTGTGATATTTTTATTTTGATATTGTTATTTTTAATTATATTTATTCAATAATTAAATCAATATATAGTAATTTTAAAGAATCAATGCATAGCAAGGGAATAATGCTATTATAAGTATATTAATAACTGAACTTATTTATCTACTTACAATTGAATAAACATACAATTTATTTATCTTAAAGTGAAGAGATATTACCTACAAGATTGAGAACCTAAACTAACAATCAAATTAAAGCATAATAAAATAAATTTAACTAAATTAAAAATAAAAAAACTGGAAATAAATAATATATATTGCCTTTGGTTTTTGTTTTATGGTTTAGATTATTCCATAAAAATGAATGGCTTCATATTTTGTTTTGACTTTTTGTTAGTTTAATTATTAAATGAACAATTAATAAGATAGCCTTTAATTTGGTAGGATATATTGCCAGGGAATTGCTAGAAGGATGAAATTGAAGTCAATTAAAAAAAAGGGATAATTTTACAATTGAATTAAAATTTTAAGGACCAAAATGAATTTTACCTTAATATTCACATATCGGGGCTTTGGGTGTGACAATCGCACCCGGTTTTCCAATCCAATCGGCCACCGAATTCCCGTGCTTGCCGTTCAATTTGTGGTGCCATTTTGTGGTACATTGTGCAGAAATAGTGCAACACGTCTCCATCTTTTATGGTCATATTATAATAACATTAGTACCAAGTATAATTTAATATACTTTTAATCCATACAGTAATATTCTTTTATTATTATTTTTTTATTTATACACACGCACACATCAGGAGCCTGTTTGGGTTCGAACTCCTGACCTCCCACATTATGTGGGAGATTTATGCCAGTGGGCTACAAGCCACTTGGCAATATTCTTTTATTATTTAATAATCTAACAATGATTCTTTTAATACGTTTAATTCTTATAAATTATTTCTAATAATAATAATAATTTAATAATCACATTAGTATTTAATTCTTATAATAATATTCTTTTTATATTCTTTTAATAGTTGAAAATTTAGGTACTTTCATATAAAATTATTAATTATATATTTTTAATTTATATTCTTAATTTTTAAATTTTTTAGCTTTTATGTATATTATATTGGAATTATTTTATATGATATAATTCTTTAAAAGAATTTTTTTTGTGTTGAATAATATTTAGTTTTAAAGTCATCCCAAATATAAAATTATTAATTATATATTTTTAATTCATATTCTCAATTTTTAAAATTTTTAATTTTTATGTATATATTATTAGAATTATTTTATATGATACAAATTTTTAAAAGAATTCTTTATGTGGTTTTTTTATTACATTATATTAATAGGGACAAATTTAAAAAAATAATATTTATAGTAAGTATCAAACACATTACATGAGATTATTAAATATTACAATAGTGCCTAATGTATATGCCAAGTTCTCCTATCAAATAGAACAATAAATAGTCCCATCTAAAACAATTACCTATTATTATAATAGCTATTATGAACTAAATTATATATCAAATGTGGCTTATAAATGTTGATTTTTTAAGAATATGTCAAGTATACATATCCCGTTTTCATTAATATTAAATTGGCACTTCTCAAATTTAAAATTGAATAGTAAATCAATTTCGTTGGATACTTAGCCAACTAGCAAGATATGCTTTTAGTATAATTTGTATTCCTGTTTTGCCTTTTCATTTGACTTAAATAAATTAAATTACACTTCATTTCTCTCAGAAATTTCATTTTCTTTCTTTCTTTCTTTCTTTTGATTTAATTTCGTTCCATTTCTTCATGAAATTTTAGTAAATAACTAGCGAGTAGGAATGTAAACGAATTGAGTAAAATTGAGTTCGAATCTAATAAGCCTAAGTTCAACTTGTTTATTAATTCGTGAGCTCAATCTCGAACTTGAGCTTAAAGTTAGTCAAGCCTGAGCAGTCGAGCTCAAGCTCGGTTCATTAGAATAGAGGAAGGCACGGCGAGTTTTATCAAACTTGACTTGATAGAACTCGGCATAGAGAAGTAGAAATGCTTGGATGAGCTCAAGCTTGAACTTGTACAGGTTAGAATTAACTCTAGCTCATTTAAACTTAAAACAAAATCTATAATTATAAATTATTTAAATAATTTTGTTATATATTGTTCTAAAAATAAAAAACTGAAATATTATTATTATTCACTTGCTTTATAAATTTTGTTATATGGGTTTAGATTATAATTATATATATAATAGAAAGGTTCGTCTAGGCTCACGCGCCTTTCGAGCTAAATATTATTAAGTTTGACTTAGTTCGTTTAACTTACTTGCTCGAGTTCGACTTAGCTCGGGTTCGAAAAGATCGAACTAAATGTAAACTTTCATTGAATCGAGCCCGAATTATTTGCAAATCATTTCATTTCATTTACACCCATATTCGCAAGTTGCAATATTTGATGTTGAGCACCGATAAATATGAGTAAAATAAGTAAATATGAGTAAAATAAGTAATTCACTAACCATATATTTAATATATTCTACAAAATTATTTACTATTACTTTTTAAAAATAATTCTACATATAAGTTATTCAAATCATTATATAAATGAAAGATATATATATATATATATATATGTGTGTGTGTGTGTGTGTATACGTCTTTTTCTCGATATATATATATGTATACGTCTTTTTCTCGTTATGACATTATAATACATATTTGCCAATTATTACATATATTGTTATTATAGTCAGGCGAAAATACTTGCATGAAAAATATTTACAATCAAAAATATATTTTTATTTTCCGAAGCATCCTAAAACAAAATCGAATATTGCCTAAAATTTACTTCGGCTAATAAGTCAATTGGGGCTGCTAGGGATTTTGACCAAGGGAAAGGGCCACCCCCATGATTCAGCTGCTGAGCCAGAAACCAATGACTAACCAAGCATTACTTTCCTTTTTTTTCTTTTTTTTCCTTTAAAAGAGGATCACATATGATTTTCCAATCATATTAACATGTCATACTAAGATAAATATTCAAGTGAATAACATCAAAATCAAATCATTAGAAACTTGAAATCAAATCAGACTTTGCAAAAACCACATGTGCATCAAAATAGCCATAGAAATGTAAGTGTAAAGAAGTTACGGTTCACGTCGCTTGTTGATATGCAATTAAAACAACCTGTGTTGTTAAAAGATAAGGGGGAAAAGAAAGAAAAAAAGTGATAATCACCCTGAGATAACTTCAACTTGGAATGATTCTCATATCCTGTGACTCCTAGTTAGGGGAGGATTTTGCGCCCTGTTGTAGAAGAGTAGGAGAGGTTAATTTAGAGTTTAAACAAGATTGATGAATAAAGGACAGATATATAGATGAGAGTCACCTGTTAAGACCCAAAAATATTCATGTCCTGTGAGTTGTGGTTCTTTGTGCTGGCAACATTTGGAAAACAGAACTTCTAGACAAGAAATGAGCAGCTCTGACCAGGATCCCTGTTTGAGATGATCAAATAATTGAGAATTGGCCTCTTTGGAACAGGTAAAAACTTGACAAGCCAACCAATTAGCCAAGACAAAGCGCCAATTCCCATACAGACTCCCCATTGCTTCCAATCTAACCTCACTGTGTGAGCAAATTTATTCAAGAACTCCACCATTATAACTTGAATAACTATAGTGATCGCTGTGGTTCCTAGAAATAACTTGTTTTCGAGTATCCCCTTGAAAACATTCTTCTCCTCCAGCTCCCTTGCATTGACCTGATTGAACAATTGCAACAGGACAAAAGTGGTGAAGATAAGTGTGTCGATGACACTTCCATCGACATGTAAGATGGATTTACCCTTCAGCTTTAAGGCCAAAATCACTGCTATTTGATATGAAGCTTGGCCTATAATGTTTCTCCACATGATGTTGGTGATGAGGGGTTCGGACCGACCTCTTGATGGCTTATTCATGAGTACCTTGCTTGGTTTTTCAGTAGCAAGGGCAATAGCCCCAAAGGAGTCCATTATGAGATTCAGCCATAGCAACTGGGCTGGTGTTAATGGTGTTTTCCCAGTTGAAACAGCTGCCACAAAGTTGATTATCAGAGCTGCAACATTGACAGTGAGCTGAAATTGGATGAATTTCTGAATGTTGTCATAAACACATCTCCCCCATTTTAGTACGGCGGCAACAGAAGCAAAGTTATCATCTAAGATGACAATATCTGAGCTTTCTTTAGCCACTTCTGTCCCCCGGATTCCCATTGAAAGTCCTACGTCAGCTTCTCTCAATGCTGGTGCATCATTCGTGCCATCTCCTGTAACTGCCACAACATGGCCTTGCTGTTTCAGGCGTTGCACAATTAGAAGTTTATTGAAAGGAGATGATATAACACATACATTCTCCATTGTTTCTTCTTCCGTGTACCTGCAAAATTGGGCGCCTGTTACTGTTGATCCATCATCTGCTTCTTGATTGGGAGAAAGTATTCCACATTCCATGGCTATAGCTCTTGCCACAGATTCATTTTCTCCAGTGATCATTTTGACCTTAACCCCTGCGCGTTGACAAATTTCAACAGCTTCCTTTGTACCAGGGTAGCAAAAGCCTTTCAGGCCTACAACTCCCAAAAGGATCAAGTTATTGTCTGGGACTCTTTTGTTTGCTCTTTCTGACTCATACTCCTCTTGTGAAAGATACCTGTGAGCAAATGCAGTGCATTGAAGACTACCAGCAGCCATATTTATGATTTCTTGGTGATATGCTTCCCTCTCATTATCATCAAGAACTATAGCATTTCCATTAATACCATAGTAATGTGAACATAATGAGAGAATGCTCTCAAAATCCCCCCTCCAATGCACCTCGTGTATCATATTGTCCAATTGTCTTTTAACTAAAATCCCCAGTCTCTTCTTCTCAGGGTAGGATGCATCCACATCAACAACTGATAAACCTTCTCTGCTGCTGTCTAGTTCCACATTCAATGTATTGACAGCCCAAGCAAAAATGGCATCATCCATTGGAGCAACTCTGAACAACTTGTGAGCACTACTTGCCATGAGACTGATCCCCTGAACAAATAGTTTAAGAACATTGTCTCCAATGAAAGTGTAGCTTTCTCCTTGCATGGATTTTTTTCCAATAAAAACCTCAGTTACATCCATCTTATTTGATAAAAGAGTACTTGTCAAATCCGTCCATATGGTCGCTGCAGAGCCCATTGCCTCAAAAGCGGATAGATTTCTGACCATTACTTTATCAGCCACCATTCTTTTCATCAGATATGCAAGACTAAGTGTAACAGCCAAATGCAATCCTTCAGGAATTGCAACAACTACAATGGCCACAGCAGAAAGAATAATTCCCACTATGGCAGTGATCACATCATCAACCTTTGTCTTGCTGCCATTGAACTCTTTCTTCCCATTTTCATCTGTGGTATTCCCTGTGAAATATCTTATCAACAACACAGCAAGTATCAAGAAACTTACTAATAGACCAACATTTCTTGTTAGCAAAGTTAACTTCTTCAATTGGGCTTGAAGAGGTGTGCTTTGCTCATTGGATTCAGTACTAGTTGAGCTCATCATTTCACCCCAAGTTGTGTTCATTCCTACAGATGTGACAATCATCGTAGCATATCCATGAGCTACCTTGGAGCCTGATAACAAGAATGGATTTTGGTCATGATTGACGCTAACAAGATTTCTTTGTCCTGTCATACTAGATTCATCCACTAGCAAAGAGCGCCCCTCTATGAATAGCCCATCAGCAGGGACATGATCACCAATCCCCAAGAAAACAATATCACCAACTACAGTTTCAAATATAGATATTTTCTGTTTCCTCCAATTTCTCACAACTTGTGTTGTGATATTGTTTCTGATCTTGGAAAATTTGTCAGAATGCTGATATTGCTTAAAGTTGCTAATTGCTGTGGCAAAACTAACAAGAAAAACAACAAGCAAAATGCTTCCACCCTCATACCAACCATCTTTTAGCCCATGCTTCTTGATTCCAAGTCCAAGTGATAATGCAGCACAAACCAAGAGGACAAGAATTGTTGGATCCTTTAAAGCTTTCCACATGAAATGAAAGGAACTTTTTGTAGGTGGCGTAACATAAGAATTGGTGCCAAAAGCTACATTTCTGCCTGAAATCTCTTCCAAATTACCCCCTATGCCACTCTGCAGATCAGTTTTGAGGAAAGTTCCTATTCCCTCAACCCCTCCAAGTTCACGTAGCCTATCAATGCTTTTCTCCTGGACAAGCTCTCGGATGTTTGAGTAATCCACAGTCGAGAAATCCAAGCCTGAATGCTGCTGATTACTGGCACCAACATCAGTTCTGTTATCTGGCGCCCTCTCAGTCACAGTTCCATGAATTACAGGTGGCATTTGATGGTAAACGGTGACACTTTTAGACTCTGGTTGTCTGTAATAGTAGGTTGATGACGATGAGGCCATCAAACTCTTCTTGACTTCACTATCTAATGGTATTTTTTTCATTTTTCTGTGAAGTTGTTTTCTAACGATAAAATTGGAAATACAAAAAAAAGGCAGATATAAGAAGAAGTAGAGGCAGATTAGGAGAACCAAAAAGAAAGGAAAAGGGAGGAGAAGAAACAAAAATCGTCTCGATAGGAAAGGAAAGACACAAAGCTAAATTGCACATGTGGCATGCATTTGAATGATGAATCTGGGAAAGAGGAAAGTACCTGTGCTGTTAAGTGAGCTCACGCGCCGCTGTGGTGGTGGTGGTGGTGGTAGCAGCGGTGGTGTGCTTAATTATTGATGACTACTTTGGTTGAAAAAGTTAACGCAAATGGATGTTAATTTCTTTAGTAGTTTTTTCAGTTTTGTTGTTATTTTTCCTCCCTCTTGAGAACTTTCCGCGTACACTCAGATTAGTGGTCAGCACCATAGTTTAACTTTCTTTGTTTTCATTTTTTACAGCTTACATTCTTTATCTATGTCATGATTTGGGGTTGGTGGGAAAATATCCAAAGTTCAAAACTTTCTGAGTCATGTGAGCATGAAGGGGCTCAACATTTATAAATTGCAGTTAGCGACAGGACAAGTCTTATAAACAAAGACTAAAATGAGCCACCACAGCATAAAATAGAAAGAAAAAGATAAAAGCAAAAGATTGATTAATCTTAACCATAGCTTAAAGTTGTTATTAAAATAAAACTTGGGGGTTATCCAGCTCAAAAGTTACCCCTTAGTGATATAATTAACGTTAAACAAGTTGCTGATGCGAGCACGCCGAATACTGAAAAGATGAACCGCAGCAGCTTCCAGGATTTTTCCTTGAGAAATATTATTTTCTTAGTTCTTGCTCAACGACTTCTGCCTCTCTCTACAAAGTAGAAAAGAAGACTTGGGCAGCACCTCATTTTATCATCGGAAGCAGATTTGCTGAACATCAATCCACTCCTCCTCGACTTATCTGTTAGCCTGGTGAGTTACCCTTTGAACTCATTTTAAGCACTTTTTTGCTGACAAATTAGTCTTTCTACATACTGGTTTCTTCTAATTATATTCTGAAATGAACTGAACTAATTGTTTCAGCCAAAGAGTGGTTTAGATTTCATGTTTTGTTCCTCTGTTTGTTACTGTATGGATATGGTATTGTTGCTCTCTTTCTTCTGAAAGTGTTTCAAGAAGAACAGGTCAGAATAAGTATATGATCACTAATAATTAGATAATAGCAACAAGAGTAATGAGCTGTAAATCATGGTCATCTCATTGCTTATCTGTGATCTCACTGCAGTGATTTTGCCGTCTAAATGTCTGGGGGATCAGTTGATAGTGTGATAATATCAATTCAAAATGCGCTTGTTGGCTTACCTTCTACACCCTCAAAGCCCTCTATTTTTAGAGTTGATAGTCATTTAAGAAGTGGTGGCTGGGACAATGTCTATGATCCAGAAATGCTTGCTATTGGCCCTTATCACCATGGAAATTCCAGATCACAGAAC
>JACGDI010003462.1:1024060-1034753 GCA_014898725.1 Jacaranda copaia | reverse complement strand
ACGGGAAATTGTATAATTGCCATTATGACAGCCTGCTCCCGTATGCTTCGTATCCTGTGCACTAATAGCCGTATTAAATACAAAGAAATTGCCTCAAACTTTGGTCAGTATTTCAAAAACCTTGGTTAGAATTTCAAAAATCCTGGTCGAGCGTATTAAATGCTGCGGTTGAATGTAAACTCCTTATCTTTTCTCATCGACAGGCTCGATTAGGACCGGGAGTTGGGGGGACTCATGATATGGGATAGCCTAATAGGCCCAACATTTAACGAGATGGCCCACAAGGCCTAAAGATGAAATTTGTTTGGTCGATCGGTACCACCTCACTTGGGAGTATCTACGATTGACCCGTATCGACCCAAAAACTACTCCGATAATTAGAGCATTGAGTCTGGTCGACATCGATCGACCTCCGACGTTCACTCAGATCCCCACCGAGCATGTTGATCTGATGGGTCGAGCCCACTCAAATGACACGTGGCAGCCGGTGCAATCATTGCCAACAACTCTAATAATTTTGACAACCCTGCCAACAACTTTGGTAGAAACTTGCTTTTGCTGGAACGATTTACCCGGAAAAGCAGGAGATTTAGCCACCTGGCACAGTATTGGAATTTGGACATAGAATGACTTCCAACCCCCCAGCATGGAAAAAAGCTAGTGCACCAGATAGGGGTACTTTGGTAAAATTATACCCACAAAAAGCTATAAATATCCCAGGCCCAGTCACACTCAAGGTAATGCCATTTTCACTATACACCTTACATTCTCTATATTCTGCTCAATTATCCTCTCGACCAGAACTAACTTGAGCGTCGGAGTGCCTTAATCGGGGGCATCTCAGCTAGTTTAACGTGTGTTGTGGTTGCAGATCTCAAGCCCAGAACAATATCCAACCCTCATTTCCTCTACACATAGCATTTTGCTGCATCAGATATATCTTGCTGACAGTGTTGATATTGATGATTCCAAAAGCAAGATTGCAACACATGGTTCAATATTAAAGCATGTTGTTTCAGTAGTACTAAAAAATCAAAACTTTTTTAAGATGATTCCTGCGAAAAGAAAAAAAAAAGAAAAAACAAAATAAATTGGATTAAAATTCAAGTAAAAAAAAATTAATATAATAATTTAGACCCAATCCAAAACCTAATGGGTCTTGGATTGTGTAGGATAGGGTGGAGTATAAGGCCTTTTGTATGGGTATATTAGGGTATAGATCTGATTGGATTTATGAATTGGTTAGAGTAGGACAAATTTAGGATTTTATTGATGGGATAATTTATGGTATGAATTTGAGTAGGACAATACCCTACCCATTTACAAATCTATGCTTGATCTTACTTAGGTAAGATTGACTAGAAAGAAGTATTGTATTATATCTTCTCACTTGTCAAAAGGCACTAAGATGAATTGAGGAAAGGAGCAGAGATAAAATTTTTTGAGTGACTAAATTTGCTTTCAAACTACCCGTACCCGACTGAATAAGAAGCATTCTACATTTTAATTAGATTAAGTATCAATATATTTCAATATAAAATAAAATTTAAAATAACCTCCAAAATCTAATTAAAGATCGTTGGTTAATGGTAATAAAACCAACATATACATTCGAAATGGTGTTGCGTAAAATATGTAAAGTGTTAATTTCGCAATTGTTCCTTGCTTGTTGGCGTAATTACCAACTCATTATTTCACAAGGTCAACTGATTAATTTGGTCTTTGTATCAGACTATTTTATACTTTTTAGAATTCTTTTTATAAGTTGGTGCATATTTGATGCATGTACATTTAGTAATTTGAATACAATCAACATGCTGCATGTAGATTTATATTACATGCGTGTGAAGATTTATTGACAATAATAAAAAATAATAAGACAATATTAATGAGAGAGAACATGCACAAAACAAGAAGTTGGAAAGATGAAGAAAGTTGTAGAGAAATAGAAATATTTTGGCTATGTTTGGTAACATTTTGGTAGAGTAATCTTATTTTTTTTATAGCATAACTAAGCATACATCTTTTTTTCCTTTAAAATGTCAAATTAAATTTTCTGAAAACATCATCTTTTATCCTTCATTATCCCCTAACTTTCTTATTTTTTAATATATATTTGCATATATATATATATATATATTATATTTTATCATTGTTCTTACAAAAAATAAAAAAAATACTCAATAACATTTTCATACAAAAAATTCAACAAAAAATCATTGATTTGATTACTAAAATAAAAATTGTCTCTCCCAAAATATAACAAACATAGCAAAATTTTTCAAAATAATTTTCTAACTATTTTGCTAAATATAAACAAAAATCCATCACATTCCCCAACCTCACCCTCAAAATTCATTATCCCAAAACACATAATACAAAACATATAAAATGTAACCAAACATTACCTTTATAACTTTCATTAATAATATTACATTGGATTATAAAATAGTAGTAGTGGGACAATAGTGGAGTTGTAAATAATAGTTAATTTACTTATGAAGATTAAAACATAAAAATGACGGCATTTTAGGCATATTACTTGACAACACATTAAAAAAGAGCTGGTGCTTTATTAACTATATAGATTAAGTGGCCAAGAAAAGTTTTTTTACCTAATTCTTACAAACTTAATAATATTAAAAATAATACACAAGTTGTTACTATTAACAATTAGTGACTTGTGTATTAGTTCTTATACTATTATGCCATACAATGATGTTATAAAATTATTGACACTGAAAAAAAATATTATTATTGATAAAATAAAATTATTATCATTTAATATATGAATCAGTGATATTTTTTACATAGTCACTTAATCCTTTGATATTAATGTTTATATATTTATTAATGAACTACTAGATCGTAAATTTAAGAAAAACATTGAATTGCTAATTTAATTTAATTATTTATTAATATAGGGCACTTATAGCAAAAAAGATATTAAATTTTAAATTTCAAATCTTACACTTATGTATATGAATATGATGTAAATTGGTTCAATTAAACTCTTGAGGCTGAATAGCTATGGGTTGGGAAACCACAAAATTCCAAGCATAAAAGAATTTCAGTAGAACCTTATACTTTTGGAACATTACATATACGAGTTGTAGGATTAGAACTGTAAATGGATATTTAAAAATTCGTTTATTATTTGTATTTTTATATTTATTTATTAAAAATTTATCTACATATATTTAAAGCGGATATTATTTGTATTCGATTAGTAGATATCTGATTATAAATGGATACGAGTATGGTAAAAAGGTATCTGATCCATTTAATATCCGCTCCAAATATATATTTATTAAATAATACATTATTTGTATTTTTCAATAAAAATTTCATAATCCATAAATGTATATATAAATTATAATTGAAGAATTATGAAGAAAAAAGAATAAATTTAAAAAATTATTATAATATAGAGAAAAAATTGAATAATAAAAATTAATCAACATAATCATTATTGGTTAACTTTATAATTAATATAGTTAAATGTCATTATTAATATTAATTAGTAATAATTATTAACTATAAAACTAATTATTAATTAAAAACCATACTATTTATTTGATTGCTTTCTTTTTCTTTTTAATGAAATTGTACAGTTTCTTCTATTAATTAAAAATATGTATTTGTTATAGTTCGTAGATTCTCGTATTTAGATATTTGTAAATAAATGTCTAAATTGTTATTATCGAATATGAAATTAAAAAAGTAATTTGAATACAGATAAGTTTAATTAAATATGGATACATTTGAATAATTGTAAATGAATATGGATATATTTGAATTCGACTGATATATGACGGATATAAATTTGGACATTATTCTTAAATATCCATCAAATTTATATCTATATCTGAATATTCAAAAAAGTTAAATGAATAATAATATAATGTATTCAATTTATTTAATATTCATTTTCACCCTTATTGGGACCACCCCATATAACCTTAAAATGAGTACGTCTTCCTAAGATGGTTATCCACAGCATCATACTATAGGAACAATGCAAAAGCAAATGTATTCCCTTTGCAAACACTAATAATTTGTAGTCAGAGCAAATTTATGTCCGTGGTCATATTAGACCTGAATTTCAAAGTCTCTTAAATTTATGCTAAGTATAACTAGGATCGATATTGACCTATAGACTCAAAAAAGTAGTCGAATTTTTTTTTCTCAACATATCATAAAATTGGTGCAAAGTAATATTCACTTGGTCAAATAAATATATGATGTGTGTATATAGTTGGAGACAAATACAATCACAAATACATATATATAGGGACACATATCAAGTACTCAAAATTTAAAACGTATTAATGTTGTTCTGTTATGACATAGTTGAGTCAAAATAAAATCACTTAATACATACATATATGTATATACATATCACAATATTTGATTAATGACATTCTTATCCTTTTAAAGTAGGGTTACCTCGTTACCTAGCTAATATTAAATTATAAGATATCAATCGTGTGACACCCCTAAAATTTAGAATTTTGAGAAAACAAGGATTTAGAATTCAAGATATTGAGTGGTTGGCTTTTAGGGCTCGAAAAATAATTAAAAGGACTTAATTGTATGGAAATTGAAAGTCTTGGGGTCGAATTTTAATTTGAAAAGACTTGATTAGACAATTTTTATAAATTTCGTGGGTTTGCATGGAATTATTAATGGTCAAAGGGGCCAATATGAGGCAATAAATAGTCCAAGGCCTGAATTGACGTTGGGCATTACCTTGAGGGACTAAATTGAAGACTAGAACTAATGTTAGGGGTCAAATTCTAATTTTTAAAAACTATTTTCTATATAGCATAAACCCCAACCAGATTTCTTCCATTTTCCTCCATACAGCCCACGACCTTTCCCTCTAGCAATTCCTCCTTGGCATTAGTGAACCTTGCAACCAACCCTACTACTATTTCTCTTATACCTCAGGAAGCATACCAGTGCCAAGAATTGCCACCAACGGCTGACAGAATGGTTGGAAGTTGAAGTTGAAAGCTTGGCACAGCGGCAAATGGTGGTTGTGACCCTCTTGGGGGATGAAACTCATGGCCACTGGGTTCAACTATAGGAATGCATCGATACCTTCAATGGTGGAAACGAACCATCGATGGAGAAGAGTTTGATGCAGCGACAGATGGCGGTGAGTGAGAGACCTAGTTGGGTTTTCCGGCCAATTGAGCAACAATTCGACGACGATTGAAGGAATTATTTTAGGCATTAGATTTGTGGTGTTGAAACACATATAATGATGGTGGTGATAAGCAGTTTTGACGATGATGGCACTCCGGCAGTTCTTAGATAGTATGTTCAACTTGTCATGATGATCACATATGTGGTGATAGTTTGGGACGATTGAGCCCTAATATTCAAGATTTGGTATTTTTGGGTTGGAATTGAGATTTGAAATATATATACTCATATACCTATGATGTTCTTGGAAGTTTATTTTGTTCTACCTATGTAAATCTTGTAGCAAATGGAAGATATGTATTAGAATTAAAAGAAAGGCATGCATGAATGTATAGATAATCCTAATGGATCTGGGTTTGTACTAAAATAAGATAATTTTGGGTTAAATGAGTTAATTGAAGGATTAAAACTTTAATTTTATGGATTTGGGACCTAAGTAGCTATAATTGGATTAATTAAGATAATTGAATTATTATTATGGATTTGGGATAATGTTATAAGGTTAAACATGTAAATAAAGATTTGATTTTATTATTCTTTTTCAATATCGACGGAATTGGCAATTTCGTTACGATGGTACTGATAGAAACTTAAAAATTTATCGTATTAGTCGAGTAATTAATGATTATAGACTGTTAATAGTATAATTTTAATTATTATGGTTGAAAGCGAATTTGATAGTAAATTACTCTTTGGTTAGGTAACGAAGAAGTGCCCATGGACTAATAGGCTACTGACTGTGATTGCATTTTTTAGGATAATGGAGGTGAGGGTCTATCACTCTGGTTTTTGCTTTATAGACCTTTGTGAGGGTTTAACATGCCTTTATTTTGGGAATTAATGTTCTTGAATCGTTTGAACTCATTGATTGTTGGAATTCCTTATATTTATTTGCTATTTGTTTTGCAAACCCTTGTGAGGGTTTGTTTCATTGAATCTTGCTTTTGGTGCAAAATTTCTTGTTTCTATTTTGGTGTCCAGAACTGTTGTTATTTTATTCATTTTCTATCCTTTGTACCCTACAGCCTTGCCGACTGACCCCGTATTCCTTGTTAGCTTCTTATAGATGTGTTTGCTGTTAAAGAGATCCTATTGATCTAATATTCTATTGTATTCTCATTGTTGACTTACTTTGTAAACCCTAGAAAGGCTTGTCGGTCGGTGTACTGTGTATATTATTGTGCCAGACATGTACCTTGTTACAGTAATATTTATTGTTTAAAAGTTAAATTCTTATCTGTTGGCATTATATCATATTGAACCATGGGGACACCATTGGGAGCTTCAACCTGGAGGGATGCCACAAGAAGTTGGGTGCGGAGCTAAGTTCGAAAAGACGACCAGGCGGGAATAGACCGATAGTGATAGGTCTTTCGAGTAGTACCCAACTACGATCTTGACTTACAGATAGCTGGAGGTAGCGAACTGTAAGTGGCAAGATTTGCTATGCAGTTGACCTTGCCATATAATCAAGTTATTGCAAGCTGAGCTGAATGCTCGAGCAATGGAGCAATAAGGAAATCTTGTTTATGCTGTATCAGTGCCCGATACTAGTAATTATAATTCAATCTAGGAGTAATAAGGCTAGAATGACCAACAACCTGATAATCTTGATATCATGTGAGCTATGTGACATTATTGATTTGTATTGAAAAATCTTGCTTGTTCTCGAGTTTATTTATTACTATTGCATTTTGACAGCTTTTTCTTGAATCATGTTGTTTTCTTTTCCCTAATTAAGTCCCTAGGACTTACCCTTCTGTATTATTTTGATTTTCTCAAACAGGAATAGGTAAGGAAAGCAAACCTCAGGCTTGGACCATGAACCTATTTTGTAATAGATTGTGCTTTTGAATGTATAAATGGAATCATTTGAATATTAAGCTTAGATTTTGAGATGTTGGGATATGTCAACATTGATAATGGTGATATGAGGCCTGCATATGTTTTGTTAAGTGTTTAGGAATGAAGCATAGCATGTGTTTAGTAATTTTGCCAAAGTATGTTAAGTTAAAATCTGATGTTGTCTTTAAAGAGTTTAGAAAAAAAATTATTATGAACCTATTGCTTGTCACGGGTTAATAATTAATTAAGATTGAATTGGTGGCACCTCACCTTAGGAGTTATCCTGAGACGGGGTGCTACAACTCTTAAAAATTATTGAGTGATCAATTAATTTATTATTATTGTCACTACAGTTATATATATGATATTTAGAATTTAAACTTTAACAAACAATGAATATGCATATGTGTATAAATAAAAAAAATAAAATATAGATATAATACCGATGATTTTAAAATTAGTTCTTGGTCGGTCAATATTTATCCCTGCTAGATATAGGAATTTTAACTTGATTTTGGGGAATTTGATGATAAAACACTGCATGCACAATCTTGCTTTTGGTTTTTGGTGGAAATTGCCGACTCCTTCCCGTGCAAATGATGTTAGTTTGGTTAAAACATCTAACTTAGCCAAGTTTATGGTTTAAAAGATTCACTTTGTTGCCTTGTTGGGCTCGTTAATTTTACGAACCTATTTTATTATTCTTAAAAAAATATTAAAAAATTTATTTTTAAATATTATCACAATTTTCTAAGTACGCAGAAATAATAATATTAATAAAAAACTTACTATTAAGTTTATTTGTATAACTTTTTAGAAAAAATAATTTTTAAAAACATATTTTTTAGATATTATCATAGTTTTTTAAATATGAAGAAATAATGTTATTAACAAAGAATTTACTTTTAAGTTTACATGTATAATTTTTCAAAAGAATTATGTTTTTAAATATATATTTGTATTCATACATTGAAATTATAATTTATTTATTAATTTTGAGCTTTATTTAATTTATGGGACAACATATTTTAATATATATGTATATACATTTCACATACATTTTTTTCCGTGTATGGGTAAAAAAGATGAATAAATTTAGAAATATATATATATATATATATATTGATTTTGATTTTGATGTAAAATATGAATTAAATTGACAAAAAATCCATTAGCTACTAATTTTATATTGACAAAAAAATGTTTATTATCTTTAGGCTATGAGTAGATAAATTGCTTTTTGGAAAATCTTATTAATTATTTAATAATGTTAATGCATATGCAACAACTAGCTTATTTTGATAAAATGACTTTATTTGTATAATGATTTTCTATATCTTTGCAGTGTAGTACTGCATGCCACAATAATCCAAACTCAAAAATTATATATTATTACTATTAAGTAAATCAAAGCTCGAAAACAAGCAAAAATTACACCAGCAAAAAAACTATCATAAAAAAATTCAATATTAATGTTTTGAAGTTAGTTGTATTTATACAAAATACAATCAAATTGGATGTATTTATTAATAAATAATAAATATTCAATTTTAAAAATAGATAATATATCATTTTGATTTTTTTTAAATATCATGTTGATTCTAATAAAATAATTAAAAACAAAAAAAATCCAAACCCACAAAGACCTACGACTTAGTATAGGTTAATAATAATCATATTCCATGTGTGGGAGTATCTCTTGGGCCAGTGTTTGCATGTCTAATTGGAAGGATAAGCGCTCTGTGCTGTTCGGGAGCAGGGGAAAAAAGAAAAACTAAAATAATTTGTTTTTAAAACATCCTCTTTTATCCTTCAATATTTTCAAAATTATCATATTTTACAATACACACACATATATTATTATTCTTACAAAAAAATTATTCAATTCCATTTTTATCTTAAAAATTCAATAAAAATATATTAATTTAACTGCTAAAATAAAAAATGTCTCATCCAAAACATAAACAAATGTACTAACACTTTCCAAAATAAATTTCTAACTACTCCCCAATATATAAATAAAAATCCATCACATTTCTCAACCCCACTATCAAAATTTATTCCTCCAATACATATATCATAATCAAATATAAAACATATCCAAATATTACCTTTGTTTCTAATTTTAAAACTTGCTATCAAGGAAAACAAAATGACAAATTAACAAATTATCAAGAATAGCAGATAATATATCTCATAATTTAAACCCTCTTGTCCCCCATTTTCATCATCTATAACTTAAATTAAACAAAATTTAAAAATAAAAATACTTATCATTACAAAATAATAGATAAAATACATATAATTTAGAAGGACCAAGGACATAGTACCGCTTATGTGATGTGCCATTTTCTAGTATGTCTATGTAAATCTTTTGCTCATTATTATATTACGTATATATATGTCATGTTAACATTTATTATTACTATGATCAGACACAAAATTTATAAAAAAAAATATTTACAATAAAAATATTCTTTAAAATAAAATACACATATTTTTATTTTCCAAAGCATCCAAAAAACAAAATCGAGTGTTGCCTAATTTTGCTTTGGGCTAACAACTCAACTGGGGCTGCTAGGGATTTTGACCAAGAAAAAGGGCCACCCCATGATTCAGCTGCTGAGCCAGAAACCGATAATTAACCAAGCATTACTCTTTTTTTAAAAAAAAACGAGGCTTGATCATATTTAAAATTTCCTACTAAAGATAAATATTAGAATGAACGACATCAAATCTTTGAAAACTTGAAACCAAACAAGACTTTGCTGAGTCCGGGCATTCATGTACACCAAATTAACCATAGAAATGTAAGTGTAAGAAGTTACTGCTCACGTCGTTCTTTGATATGCAATTAAAACAACCCGTGTTGTTAAACGATAAAAGAAAGGAAGAAAAAAATAAGAAAGAAAGAAAGAAAGAAAGAAAGAAAGAAAGAAAGAAAGAAAGTGAAAATCACCCTAGAAGATAACTTCAACTTGAAATGATTCTCATATCTTGTGAATTGTAGTTAATGGAGGATCTTGCATCCTGTAATGGAAGGATATGGAAGAATATGAGAGTTTAACTTAGAATCTAAGAAGAATATGGAAGAATATGAGAGTTTAACTTAGAATCTAAATAAGATTGATCAATAAAGGAGAGAGATGTAGATGAGAGCCACCTGTCAAGACCCAAATGAGTTCTGGTTCTTTGTGCTGGCATACATTCAGTTCCTCCTAGGAAAAACAGAACTTCCAGACATGAAATGAGCAGCTGTTACCAGAATCCCTGTTTGAGATAGATCAAATAATTCAGAATTGGCTTCTTTGGAACTGGTAAAAACTTGACAAGCCAACCAACCGGCCAAGACAAAGCTGCAATTCCTATACAGACTGCCCATTGCTTCCAATCTAACCTCACTGTGTGAGCAAATTAATTCAAGAATTCCACCATTATAACTTGAATAACAATCGTGATAGCAGTGATTCCTAGAAATAACTTGATTTCGAGTATCCCCTTGAAAACATTCTTCTCCTCCAGCTCCCTTGCATTGAACTGATTGAACACTTGCAACAGGACAAAAGCGGTGAAGATAAGCGTGTCGATGACATTTCCGTCGACATGTAAGATGGATTTACCCTTGAACTTTAAG
>JACGDI010003462.1:971753-992296 GCA_014898725.1 Jacaranda copaia | reverse complement strand
ATGGGATTGATCACATCATCAACCTTTGTCTTGCTGCCCTTGAATTCTTTGTTCAACTTTTCATCTGAGGTATTCCCTGTGAAATATCGTATCAACAGCACAGCAAGTATCAAGAAACCTACCAATAGACCAGCATTTCTTGTTAGCAAAGTTAACTTCTTCAATTGGGCCTGAAGAGGTGTGTTTTGCTCATTGGATTCAGTACTAGTTGAGCTCATCATTTCACCCCAAATTGTGTTCATTCCTACAGAAGTGACAATCATTTTAGCATATCCATGGGCCACCTTGGAGCCTGACAACAAGAATGGATTTTGGTCATGATTGACGTTCACAGGATTGCTTTGTCCTGTCACACTAGATTCATCCACTAGCAGAGAGTGCCCCTCTATGAATAGCCCATCAGCAGGGACATGATCACCAATCGCCAACAAAACAATATCACCAACTACAGTTTCAAATATAGATATCTTTTGTCTCCTCCAATTTCTCATAACTTGTGTTGTGATATTGTTTCTGATCTGGGAAAGTTTGTCAGATTGCTGGTGTTGCTTAAAGTTGCTAATTATTGTGGCAAAAATAACAAGAGAAACAACAAGAAAAATGCTTCCACCATCATACCAACCATCTTTAAGCCCATGCTTCTTGATGCCAAGTCCGAGTGATAATGCAGCACAAGCCAAGAGCACAAGAATTGTTGGATCCTTTAAAGCTTTCCACACGAAATGAAAGAAACTCTTTGTAAGTGGCTTAACATAAGAATTGTTGCCAAAAGCTACTTTTCTGCTTGAAATCTCTTCCAAATTACCCACTATGCCACTCTGCAGATCAGCTTTGAGGAAAGTTCGTATTCGCTCAATCCCTCCGAGTTCACCTAACTTATCAAGACTTTTCTCCTTGACAAGCTCTCTGATGTTTGAGTAATCCATAGTCGAGAAATCCAAGCCTGAATGCTGCTGATTACCGGCACCAACACCAACACCAACACCAACACCGATTCTGTTATCTGCCACCCTCTCAATCACAGTTCCATGTATTATAGGTGGCCTTTGATGGTAAACGGTGACACTTTCAGATGCTGGTTGTCTGTAATAGGAGGCTGACGATGATGAGGCCATCAAACTATTCTTGACTTCACTATCTAATGGGGGTTGTCTCATGTTGCAGGAGAGTTGTTTTCTAATGAAAAAATTGGAAATAAGAAAAGGCCAGATATAAGAAGTAGAGGCAGAGTAGGAGAACAAAAAAGAAAGGAAAAGGGTGGAGAAGAAACAGAAATCGATACTATTGGAAAGAAAAGATACAAATCTAAATTGCACATGTAGCTTGCATTTGAATGATGAATCTGGGAAAGAGGAAAGTACCTGTGCTGTTAAGTGAGCTCACGCGCCGCCCTGGTGCTGCTGCTGCTGCTGCTGGTGGTGGCGGTGGTGTGCTTATTTTTTGATGATTACTGTGGTTGAAAAAGTTAATACAAAGGGATGTTAATTTCTTTAGTTGTTTTTTCAGTTTTGTTATTTTTTAGCAGTTCTATTTTTCCTCCGTTTTGAGAACTTTCCGCGTACACTCAGATTAGGAGCCCTCAACAAGTTTAACTTTCTCTGTTTTCATTTTTTATAGCTTTCATTCGTTATCTACGTAATGAGTTGGGGTTGGTGAGAAAATATCCAAAGTTCAAAATTTTCTGTGTCATGTGAACATGAAGAGCACAACATTTATAAATTGCAGTTAGCGGCGGGAGAAGGAGAAGGATTATAAACAAAGACTAAAGTAAGCCACCACAGCATAAAAGAAAAGGAAAAAGATTAAAGCAAAAGATTGATTAATCTTAACCATAGCTTAAAATTGTTATTAAAATAGAACTTGGTGGTTATCCAGCTCAAAAGCTACCTCTTAGTGATAATGAATTAACGTTAAACTAGTCAGTGATGCGGGCACGCCGAATACTTAAAAGATGAACCCCAGCAGCTTCCAAGTTCTTTCCTTGTGAAATATTATTTTCTTAGTCCATGCTCAACAACTTCTGCCTCTCTTTACAAGGTAGAAAAGAAGACTTGGACAGCACCTCATTTTATCATCAGAAGCAGATTTGCGGAACGTCAATCCAATCCTCCTCAACTTCCCTGTTAACCTGGTAAGTTATCCTTTGAACTCATTTTATGCACTCTTTTGCTGGAAATTAGTCTTTCTACATTCTGGTTTCTTCTAATTATATTCTGAAATGAACTGAACTAATCATTTCAGCCAAAGCGTGGTTTAGATTTCATTTTTGGTTCTTCTGTTTGCTAATGTATGGATTTGGTATTGTTGCTCTCTTTCTTCTGAAAGTGTTTCAAAAAGAACAGGTCAGAATAAGTATATGATCACTAATAATTAGATAATAGCAATAAGAGCAATGAGCTGTAAATCACGGCCATCTAATTACTTGTCTGTGATCTCACTGCAGTGATTTTGCCATCCAAATGTCTGGGGGTTCAGTTGATAGTGTGATAATAACAATTCAAAATGTGCTTGTTGGCTTACCTTCTACACCCTCAAAGCCCTCTATTTTTAGAGTTGATAGTCATTTAAGAAGTGGTGGCTGGGACAATGTTTATGATCCAGAAATTCTTGCTATTGGCCCTTATCACCATGGAAATTCTAGATCACAGAACATGGAGCAGCTTAAGTACAGGTATCTAAAGCGACTTCTTAAGCGTAGAAATGAGCAAAGTGTGGACCGATATGCCACTGCTGTGGCAGGAATGGAAAAACGGGCACGAAAATATTATGCTGAGCCTTTTGATCTTGATGAAAATGCTTTTGTGACACTAATGGTACTTGATGGAGTTTTCCTCATTGAATTGTTTCGCTGTTTTTGTTTCGAAAGCTTGAGGGACGTAGATGATCCAATTTTCAGACACGAAAGAATCCTAAGCCAATTGCGCCATGACATTCTCTTGCTTGAGAACCAGCTCCCTTTCTTTGTCCTGAACCAGCTTTTCAACATGACCAAGACCAATGAAAATTCTGACAACAGCGACAAGGATGATCTGATAACTCTCGCTGTCCGTTTCTTTGATGGCATGTTCCTGAACTTGTCTGCAGCCTCAAGATTCTTGGAGAAATTCCCTGTCAAGAATATAGACCATCTTTGCGGACTAATGCACAATGTTTGGTGTCTACCTTTTGCTGAAACAATCTCAGACAGGACTTGTAAGAGAGGAGAGAGATTTGACAACATAAACTCCATCTCTGGGCTGTGGGAGGCCGGAATTAAGTTCAGAAAGGCCATAGAAAGCAACAACTTGATGGATATCAGATTCGAAAATGGGGTTCTGAGAATTCCACAATTGAGCATATTTGATGAGACAGAGTCGCATTTGAGGAATCTAATAGCATATGAACAATATTTGCCCGACGGGGAACACAGATATGTCTCAGACTACACATTCTTCATGCACTGTCTCATCACAACCTCAAATGATGTCCAGTTACTGTGCAGCCGTGGGATAATCGAAAACTGTCTGGGGCAAGACGAAGAGGTCTGTCTAATGTTCAATAGGCTGGGGAGAAACATTCTTACATCTTCCAGTTTCTCTTACTCTCAAGTTTTCTCCAGTGTGAACAGGTACTGCCGCCATCGTGCCAAGAAATGGAAAGCACATTTGTGCAGGAAGTACTTCAATAGTCCCTGGTCGATCACGTCTTTTCTTGCTGCTGTTGCATTGTTAGTTTTCACCTTCACTCAGACTATATACACAGTTCTTACATATTACGATCACACAGGGTGAATTACAGCAGTTGGAAAATGTGTTCTGAGGTTGATTTGATGCGTTTTATCTGGTTGGTTGTTATAATTAAGGATTATGACAATGATATTAGAAAACTCGCATACACTCAGCAGAGATGTAATATTCCATATATGTAAACTCAGCTGGTGTGAAGGCTGAATCCTTCTGAACTTTAACTTGTATCCTTCTGTGTGGCTGATGTTTTGATTTTGGATAATGGAACTATGCTTATTGAAATGGGAATCAGGTTGGTCTATATAAATGGCAACCTCGCTAGGGTTTCTGTAGAAACTTATAAATTCAATTCCTCACTTTGTGCTAATTGAAACATCATCTATTTTGAATTTATATTTGATAAGGTCGCAACTTGGATATTTTGAAATTTTGAAAATAATTTCCAACTTGGTTTCGATCCAAATATTATGATCAAGAATCGTCAATCTAAAATTTATAATGTGACGTGGCTTCATGCACATTTTCTTTCCTATAAATACTTTCTCATTTTGAAATCATAAAGCATGTAACATAAATTACTATCAATTCTCATTTCAAATTACTGTCCTATTTACATTAGTTATTCTTGAACTTGAACTTAGTTCAGGTATCATAAACTTACAATTAGGGGCCACCATAACAAGCAAATTTTAGATCCAACTTTATAAGCAGATCAAGATCAAGATCAAGATTCGACCAACTTTAATCACTTAGTACGCATTAACTTGAACGTGGTTTGAAATTTAGATGATCTCATTCTTGATCTTAGGCGTCAAACTTGTAATTTGATTGATTAGGCCTATCAATGGGTAGGTAATACCCTACTCAGGCCCATAAAACTTTAAAAATACCTAGGCCCATACCCAATTAATATTTGTTATACTCATACCCATATCCATACCCATTAAAAAAGATAGAATAGGCCTGAGTAGGGTGCATACCCAAAAGTTACCCATATATCAAAACCCAAAAATTACCCATTATCTAAATACCCAAATTTGACCAATTAACTCAAATCAACTATATCAAAATTAAATTTATAATATTGAACATGACATACATGACGTATATGCTTAAAATTTTAATATACATAAAATTAAAATATTTTTACTAATTTTATATAAATATATAATTTTTCACCTTTTACATATATCTAGATCAATATATACATTTTTTGAAGAAAAAAAGTTGTAGATAAGATGTTATATATTTTTTCTAAATAAAATATTAAAGAAATTATGCTCTACTAAATAAAAAAAATATTTAATATTTGTAATATTATTAGTATTATGATATGAAAATACTTTTAAAATCAAGTTAAAATATTATGGTACATTCAATGTAATATTGTTTATAAATTTGCAATAAATAGAGTAATTTTTTTTTTTTTTGGTTTATTGATCATAAACGACAAATTTCATGTATAATTGTTTGAATACCAAATTTGTAAAAGACGCTAATTATTTGGTCTACAATTCAAAATTCTAACTAAATATATCTCTAAAGGTTATCCCAAGAAAACTTACATTATTTGCAATTACATAATTCTTTTTTATCAATGCAATTACATAGGATATATCTTGTTGATAGTGTTGATATTGATGATTCCAAGAGCAAAATTGCAAGACGTGATTCAATATTAAAGCATGTTGTTTCAGTAGTATTAAAAAATCGAAACTTTATTAGGATGATTCCTGTGGAAGGAAAGAACACAATAGGTTGGATTAAAGTTCAAATAAAAAAAATTAATACAATAATTTAGACCCAATAGGTCTTGGATTGTACATAGTAGGGTAGAATATAAGGCCTCTTGTATGGATATTTTAAGGTATGGGTCTAATTAGATATATAGATTGGTTAAGGTAGGGCAAATTTAGGATTTTATTAATTGGGTAGTTTAGCATATAGGTTTGGGTAGGACAATAACCTACCCATTTACAGATCTATGCTTGATCTTACTTAGGTAAGATTGAATAGGAAGAGATATTCCATTATATCTTCTCATTTGTTAAATGGTACTAAGATGAATTGAGGAAAAGAGCAGAGATAAAGGCTGTGTTTGTTTGTGAGAAATTTCTCACAAGCAAGCCCTCAAAAGCATGTTTTACTGGTGAAAGTGTGGTTGTTTGTGGAATAAAATTCCACCCCATGAGAAAACCCTCCCCTTTACGTATTGTCCCATATCTCATCTCTCTCTCTCTTGGCATTTGAAATGAGAGAAAAATCGAGGGCTCCTCTGCTCTCTCTTCTCACTTCTCCCCTTTCCCCCATACTTTTCTGAAAAAAAAACTCCTATTTTCTCATCCTCTCAAATCGCCTCTGTGTGGGTATGATATTGTGTCAGACTGAGAAAAAAAAGTGGAGGAATCTAGTAAGCGTCTCTATTGATTCTTAGTTTGATTGTTCTCGACCCTCTTTCAGTCTCGCCTACCCTCTGATGATGTCTTCAATTTTCATCTAAAAAGTTGGGTTTTAATGGCTGATTGAGAGAGATGCTCTGAGAAATTGGGCAAAAATCTAGGGAAAATCTTGAAATGGGATTGAGAGGGTTTGCCACTCCCACTATTCAATGCACAAAATAGGGTCTAGGGCTTGATTGATACAACATTTTGTTTGTCTATTTGTGTCGGTTGTTTGTGTGTACACATACATACACCAGGGATCATTCACACACTCCTTCACCACATCACGTGCGCGTACACACACACACAACATTCCATCGACTAAAAACCTGGCAATTTTTAATCCATACACGTGGGTACCTACTAAATATGGGTAATGGGCCTTGTCTTTCCAACCCAAAAAATTATTGGTAATTTTACCCGTACCCAATTTACTCGTCGTTTTTTGGCCTGGCCCGCAGGTACCCATAGGTAACCCATATTTATAATTTTTTTATATATAATATATATTTACATATAAATATTTATTCCTATAGATGCAACATCTTCTTCCACAAGGACAACAATATTTGATTGATATTTATACTTTCAATTCAAAAACTTTTTGCATATAATGGAATTTAAGTATAAACTTTTGAATGTAATGTATTTTAAATTTGGTAGATTTTGAATACTTAAGATGTAAGTTTTAAACTATAATATTACTAATATGCTTTAGGTATTTGTTCAATTTAATATTTGAAATTTGTAGTCTTTTTTTTTTAAGTTTTATTTAATTAATAATTAAGTAATATCATGTAAGTTACGAGTTAGACATTAATTTATCTTTAAATATTAAAAAAAAGCTACTGGTAGCCACAAGTTACTCGTTACCCATGAGGACGGGTAACGGTTCCTTACCTCGTACCCAATAAAAAATAGATAAATTTATCCAACTCGTTGTTACCCATCATTGGGTTACTCATGGGTACCCTATTTCCAAGTCTAATCAATTATTTGTATACCTCGACGGCATCCTCCATCGCCTCCTCTGAAAGCTTTTGCTCTGTCCTTCCCCCGAAATGCCAAAAGGTATTTCTTTGGATTTCTATTGATTGTGTTTTGAATATGGTTGCCTGCGGTTTTTGGATTTGGGAGTTACCTTTTGTCAACTTGGCCTTTGTTTTCTGTTTTCCTGTTAATTTGGGTTGATTTGTATGGATATACAAAATCGTGAGAGAGCATTGTCTATGTCATTTGGTGATCATCTAATTTTTGTTAAAAGTTCATCATGTGGAGGAATTTTATGTAATCTAACCCATGGAAGCACAACCTATGTAACTTACACATGAGTAGTAGGAGGAGTTTGATTTGGGGAACAAGTTGTTTACCTAATTTATTATTGGTTTTTTTGGAGAAGAAAAATGCTTGCCCTGGTTTTCTATTAAATGGCTTGAACATGGTGGATTGATATGTTGCTTCTGTCCATCCCTCTAGGTTGATGTTTGGAAATTTTATATGTCACTTACCTATGTTAAAGGACCTAGTTAAATGAATGACTAATTTCTTGCACTTTATGTATGTACAAGATGGTTTCCTGCTGCGTATTTGATTAAAGAATTACTAGGTATTGCATTAGCTCATTCTATGGTTGTTCCTGGATCTTGTTTTTTGTTGGGAATGGTTCTGTTGGTGTGCATATGGGCTGAAAGTTTGCTGTTACAGACTTAGGAGATTGTTTTCACCATTTTTGGAGTAATATATAGTATATTGGTTATGTGTTTGTGTGTATAGGGGAAAAATAACTTGGTCATGCACCTGGGTATTTGTTTAAAGCAGTTTTGCCCTTGTGTGTGCGTAAACGATTGACTGAGCTTTCTTTTCGATACAGGTACATCTAGTTAATGAGATGATATACATTATTCCATTATATGTGGGAAATTTTATGTCCATGTGTATATGGGATGTAAAATGAGAAACTAACAATTATATGGCTTTAGGTACACTTGATTAGCATATTAGATGTTGATGACATGAAGTTTCTACATGTTATGGGAAGTTAGGATCTTGCTTGTTCATTCCATTGTATTTGTTAGGAAAGAGGGGCTGTGTTAGTGTTTTCAAAGTTATGAGGATTGATTTTTCGCTCTAAACCACATGATAAATTAGTAGATTCGTGTACTTAAATCATTTGGTTTGAGGTTTTATGTTAAAAAATTAGAATAACTAAAACAATTGTTTTTTCTTTTGCCATCACAATTTGTTAACTATGACATCCCATGTGGACTCAATATGAGAGGTTCTAATATGCTATGCCTTCTACAATTGTGTATTTGTTCATTTTAAGGTATGTGGATTGTCACATTTTTTGTTTTTCTTTTGAATTTGTTAATGTTCGTATTGTTGTCTGTGAGATGTTATATGCGGCTGATAAATTTTTTTATCATTTTCCTTTGTTGTATGTTAGCTAGCTTTGCTTTTACCTTTCTGTTGTTACGAGTACCATACTTAAATTGTAGTTCTTTTTCTAGCTTTTGGGTTCTTTTTTGGTAGTTGTATATTGGTGGCAAATTGGATGTAGTTAGTATACATTATGTTTCTATTTTACTTTAATTATTTGACTGTGCATACACTACATTAGAAGAGGGGCCACGCTCGGGGTTTCTCGGCCATGAGCGGGGAAGTAAGTCATTTCCTCGTGGTTACCTTTAGGACATAGGTGCGGATTGGAGAATAATGATTCCTACTGGCCTGACTCCTGCAAATATGTCTTGGTTGATATATTTATAGTATGTGGCTTCCTAGTTTGTACCCCATGGGATTGGGTATATTGGTTATGGTTTTATCTGGTTTGTATTTCATTCATGTCCATGTTAGTCATGTCTTTGCATTGTTACATGGTCCAGTTTGCATTGGGTCCTTAGCTATGTATTATATTAAGTTAGTGCCTATTGTGCATTATTGGCTACAAATTATAATTGTAGTAAACCTAAGTGGGGGTGACAAATATTAATATCGATTTGGATTTTTAACATAAATGGCACAACATTATATTTGTGTTCCACTATAACCCAAATCAAACATTTAAAAATATACTATTATAAATACTTGTAGACAATATCCTAGGCAAATAGATGTTGCATGTAAACGTACTGGGACCTTGTGTAATATTTTATTTTTTTTACCATAAACACTTGATAAGGAGAACACATTGGAGGTGTATGATATTATTTGATTGTTAGAAAATCAAAGAATGAGACAGGATGATATGCTATTTTATAAAATCTAGCAAATAATACCAATTGTCCATATGGCAATTGTCAAGTAATTTGTCTTGGTTAATGTACACACTCGTATTATTTGTGTTTACAAATTTGTAAATTGCAATAATATGATTGCAATTTAAAATAGTACGGAGTGAAATAAATATATATTGTTTTTTAATGAAATTATATATATATATATATATGCATACTTTAGGAGTAAAACAATTTTGTAAAAACTTTTACAAGCTCGATTTGCTCTTAAACAAATATCATCATAAATTTCTTTTAGATAAAAATCTTAATACATATTTTGCAATAATTTATTGCACTAAAAAGACACCAACTCAGATAGTTTTTCTTCTATTATATATATTATAGTCTTTAAACTTAATTATTATATTTAATATATATAAAGAAATAATAAATTCTGTTGTGACTATTTAAAAATCAATTAAATATAGTACAATCTTCCACGCACTTGAAGAATATTTAGTACATATTTGTACAATACAAAATAATTTGTAAATTAGTATTATATGTGTAATAATTAATATATTACAATGTACTTGATATATATTTAATAAAAGTTCATGAATATGTAATAACTATACATTAATAACTTAGCACCAATTTTTTTGAAGATAATTCAAACTATTTTAAAAAAATTGATCTATTTAAAATATATATCTATGTATATACTTTTATTATTAATAGGTTAAATGAGTCGAACTTTTAGTATATGTTAATATTTAATGAACTTTTTTTTTGCCGTATAAATATTGAATGATTATGTGTATGGTTAAATATGTTGAATATGTTGTTTAATAATGAATTTGTGAATAATATTTTAAAAAGTATTAATAAATTATTACAAATTTATTAAGTTGAAAATGTCCATCATTTTTACATATATTAAACGAATAGTTAAAATATATTAAAAATTTTATTTTGGGTATTTATTTAAAGTACATTAAATATGTACCATTTATGATTTATTAACTATCCATTGTATGTGAAATCTATTAATAAATAATTAATATTTATGTAACTTTTGTTATGTGGATAATATATCATGTCCATACATGTACATAATTAATATACATGAAGAATATTTATTTAAACTAGCCACCCAAAGTATTTAAAAAAAAATTAACAAGTGGACGATGTACTATGTATTAATTAATACAAATATAATATATATTAGTAACAATAAATATATAAATAAAATAAGTGAAATTGCATTTTCAAATTTAATTTACATCACTTGTTTATGTAAACAAATATTGTAACATATTTTGTATCAAACATGCATGAAAAAATTAAAATATGATTAGGCAATGGAGGTTAATATGTCACCACAATAGACATTATTACATTGTATGCTAGAAAGTCCAATTTTTTGGCAAAGGTCATTTGGTTCACTGTTACGTCACAATTCGTTTATTATTGCCTTATCATGGTTGTGTTGTTTCTACTTCGTCATAGTATTTAAATACAATATTGGTTAGTTGCCGCACTAGTTTTCATTTTCCCATTGCTTGCAACTACAATAAAGGATATCTCCTTGCACTTAGATGGACTCGAGTTCACAGCGTAATCAACATAGCTATGCTGTGTGGAGTAGGCAAATTGAAACGACCTTTATTATGCTTATATATGATGACGTGTTAAAGGGTAGAGTATATGGAGCGAAATTCACTCATTCCCAATGGATTGACATAATGGTAAAGATGGTAATGCCATGCTCGAGATACATATATTTAGTAAGGCAACTGCAAGGGAAAAGTTAGAGGTTGAAAGAGAAGTGGAAGAGGTATCACAAATTACTTACTGTGGATATGAGCTTTGGGTGAGACGACGAGAACATGGTCCCAATGGCCTCAGAGGAGTGTTAGGCGCAATGGATAGCAGTATGTGTGTTTGTTTGAATAACCTTTTACCTTTGCTCAAAGAGATTATTCATACACTTTGAAATTAACATCACCATCACTAAACTTTATCTTCAAATGTAAGCTAATCCTAGAGATGCATCACTTCGATTAAAGCCATTGCGCTACTACAGACAACTTACTACTATTTATGTGCCCACACTTGCCACATGTCAGATAGTGAAGGCGTCAACCTAAGGCACATTGCCTCAGGGTGAACGATGCAATCGAGAGGATGACTACTTAAGGGCTGGGTTTGAGGCCACCCTAGACAAAGGGGATGATGTTGATGACACTAGGTATTCATCACCTCCGATGTCCTAGGTCCTATGCCCTCATTCTAGGCTGACTTTCTCTATCTCCATGTCCTCGTATCGAAAAAAGGGTCACGATCTGGCTGTTATATCTGCCATGCACTCTTTCACTCGAGCTAATGAGGTCATTGCCTCACAGAGATTGATCCCACCTCTATGACAACGGTGGAGATGTGTGTTCAAATATTAAGTGAGATTCATGACTTGCTTGATGACTTATTCTATATGACCCTCACAAAATTGGAGGATTCTACCTATTGTAGGATGTTTCTTGCCCTCTCCCCCGATCGTAAGCATGGCTACTTGGAGAAGCTTCCTTAATTGTCTAACTGCCTGGTTTGTCTGCCCATATGTAATGCTATTATCATGTTTATCTGAACAATTCTCGAGTTTTTATGTTTTTTTTTTGTAATTGTTATCACTTTATTTTATTTTTTTTGTTCATGCTTTACTATGTACGTACTCATTTTACCCATAGTGTCATCCATCTGTATTTAGTTTACTTAACGTTTTTCAATAACAGTAATTAACTTCCTGCCTTGACAGACGTTGTAAAAATTTTCTTGAATTTTTGATGATTTTGGTAGGAATAAATGGCAAAAACATTGGAGGTATACCGAATGACATAGCGGATGATGTCATTGACGATGAGTTCAATGATGTACATAGTAAAAATACTAGTGATGCTCCAAGAAATCTAAATCGTTCATTTGGGGGTTTTCTATACCTATACCAGGCCGCTCCTTACTCATTTATGAACTAATTGAGAATACCATTCAAGGATTCAAGGTATTGAGGCATAGATTGGTTGACTAAGCTGTTTCAAGGACACGATTGCCGATTCTTTGAACAATTGATGATGAGTAAAACATACATTTCGTACCCTCTATGGTAAGATAAGAGATCGTAGCCTAATTATGGAACACCAACGTAGTCGACTCGTAATTGAAAAGAGTATTGCTATATTTATTCAAATAGTTGCCATGCACCACGGCCACAGAAATAGTGCGGAGAGATTTGAGCATTCCACTGCGATTATATCATGCCACGTGAAGCTTATGTGTGATATACTATGTGGATTAGCACCCCAGTATATCCAGCCACCAAATTTTAATTTGGTGTCAGACTACGTACAAGATAACACAAACTTGTATCCATACTTTAAGGTGAGCATGCACATTTTTTGTAATGTTGTATGTTAACTATATAGTTATGTCACTTTTTCTCCCTCTTTGCCAATAGGATTGTGTGGGGGCAATTGACGGTACCATTCTACTGGCGTGGGTGCCATCAAATGAACACATTGCATACTGATGTAGAAAGGCCTCTATTGCACAAAATATCATGGCAACGTGTGATTTCAACTTTATGTTCACATTTTTCTTTGCCAATTGGAAGGGTAGCACCAACAACTTTCAAGTTTTCCTTGATGCACTTTCCAACCTAGAGTACAATTTTTCTTAACCTTTTGCAGGTGAATTGATGTTGCTACCTTGAACTTGGTAGTTAGTATATCTTATATTATTCAATTAACACACAATAACTATAAATTATTTGTAGGTAAACACTACGTGGTAATTGCGGATATACAAAATTCCATGGTTTCATGTCACCTTATAGGGGTGAACGATATCATATCCCCAAATGGTCTGGGGCAAACTGTGGACCTCGTATACTGAGAGAAATGTTCAATCACTGACATGCCACAGTGAAAAACCATATCAAGTGTTGCCTTGGCATTTTGAAGAAGTGATTCACAATTGTTCGAGGTATGATGCCCAATTACCTCATGTCCATGTAATTTGAAATTGTCTTTGCTTGTTACGTTCTATACAACTATGTGCGTATACACAGTGTACATGATGATAGATTTGATGAGTACTCTGACCCGGACTACAGGGATGAGAATGCCCAAGCAACTACACAACAACAAGCGAGAATTGTTGATGTCTCTGGAAGCCATTTGGGAGAAAAATATGTTGCATGACTCTATCACCCAACAAATATGGAATGATTCTAGACGTGCTTAGACATCTTGAAATAAAAAAAATTCTATTGTAGCCTTGATGCATGGTATGTTAGGACTTAAATTTTGTTATGTAACTTATATTGTCAACGTATGCTGGATAGCTTATGTTATTCATAGATCTAATTTTGATATTTTGCATGTCTGGTAATGTGATTGGTAATGATGGCATATGTTATTTCTGAGTATGATGTGTTTATATATGTTCATATTTAATGGTATTGTATTATGTTGATATGATGTAATAACACAACTCTTTTCATGTGAAGTTCAATTGCAATTTGAATCAGCTACCATGGCACCTGCATTGCATCTCATGTGCTCTTGTGGCGGAGGCCCGATGTTGTTGTTCATGGTGAAGACCGATAGGAATTATGGAAATTGATTCTATATATGTTTTTTATGTGGAAATCATTAAGGCAGCTTCATTTGGGCAGAGGATTGGGAACGTCATTCCCAACCCTCTCACTCATATTCACATGCGACTACATCACATATGTATACATTATTTGCTAGTTCATCTTATGTACTTGCAGATATACATAAGAGTGCCCAGTATTTGGGTACGACCCACCCGTCCACATCAATTGGCGATACTAGATGTGTACATCGTCATCTTCCTACTCCACTTGGATGGATGATATGCGCATGTTGTGGATGCACATGCATTTTATTTGTCTTTCTTATGGTGATGTTGCTTGTCTTACTGCTTCGTAGTGCATCACCTTGTTGGTGATGCTTTTGTATTGTATGGTAGATAGCGATAAGAGTTTGCACATTTGATATAAGTAATGATGTTATGCGTATGTAATTTGGATTAGCTTTATTCGGCTTTTTCGTGACTAGGATGTGTATGTGTGGCACAATATAGCTTATGTTATTGGCTATTAGTAACGTATTGTACACATTTTTTCTTTATTGTCATAGACATCCACACTTGTTTCTTTTGTTTGACATATCACTGTTTACAAATATTGTGATGTTGCCATAATATATGCTATGGTGCATTTTAGGTACGTCGCAACGTACACATAACCAGTGAATGGAGGAGGTTTTTCATGATTCTGGATAGAGGTGGAGGAGACGAACTTGATGCATCTCGTTATGGTTGCTGTGAGTTCGCACGACCTATTCGACCATGATGTCATGTTGCATTTGTGCATTGATATTTCAGTACGGTTATCACGACAGTTTGGGAGGGATATCATGGGTGATATGGTTAGGATTAAGATTGGACAGCTACGCTGTTGATATTACGCATCTATTCAATTCACAGAAATTCCAACGGTGCACCACAACCCCACTACTAATGTAGTGATGGTTGACATGTAGTACTGGGATCACATTTAGCATGTACGTTACTTGATCTTATTATTTGTAATTATACCATCACACATACATGTAACATAAAATACGTTATAAGCTAGTGCATGCATATCACTTATACACTCCTATAAGGAGCTATTCATTCAATTTTTTTAACTCTTACATGAGACCACTAGGTAACGTCATTTTTGCACCAGTGGAGAGCCGTTATACATCCAGTTGGGCAACATTTTCATTTGTGCATGAGCGGCGAATTTGGATGGCTATGAGGAAGAGGCTGTCTTGCCTATCGTCATGTCAGACTCCGAGGACAATTTAGTCTTGCCCCTACGTATCTCACCAATGGTTGCACCGCCACCATATGTTCCTCGTGCTCCTTTACATAATTGACCACGACCGACATAAGTTATCCGGTTGAGTGACTCACAGTATAGCACGAAGATCAATCACTCGTATGACGATACATACGACAGCACAGACAGGTCATGCCCACCCAACACACCTCCTCTAGGTGGACGTAGGGGATGGTTAGATGACTAGATCATGATGTTCGGCCTCTCGATGAATGAATTTTCCTTATTATTATGTTTCTGGCTTTACCATGGATTGGACATCTATTATTTTTACTTTGGACTTAGTGATTGCCTTGAATCATTATGTAATACTATAACATAGCTTTTTCAAGTGTGATATGGATTGCAACTTTATTATGTGATACATAAGAATGTCTCCCATCGATTGTGCAATTTTTTTTGTTCCTATTACATGGCTTACCCACTTGTTGACATATTAAAAAATAATAGTATTTTAAATATAGTTAACCTCTTTATAGTACATACTTAATATTTAATATATGATTAAATATTTTATATATATTTCATGAATATACATAAAGAATATATATTTTAATAAATAAATAAATAACAATTTGTTAGAGGATAAATTATAGTTCAATTTTAAATATATTTTTTCAATATGTAGTATATATTTAATATTTAATATAATTAATGAATTTGTAGTATATATGTAATATTTCATATATGTTGTGCTATTTAATATATATTTAATCGATATATGCAAAGAATTTATATTTAATATATATTAATAAATAAATAACTAATGTTTAATGGAAATATCTAGGAATATATTAAATATATTTAATGAAAATTTAGTATGTATGCACTATTTAATTTATTGCTAAATACTTAATACATATTTAACGAATATACATGAATGTATATATACATATATATATTTATATTCAATATATAAATTATTAAGTTCTAACACATAATTTTCAAAATTTAATCAAATAAATTATTAAATTAATTTAATATTAAATTTCATTATAATATACAGGACAATTTTAGATAATAATAATAATAAATTAATGGTAATTTATTCTACAATAATGTATATATAAATTTGCTTGCATAAAAAAACTCACAACCAACCACCAACTCTTCAAAAATTTCTCATATAAATTCTCACAAGCAATTACCATTCCAAAAAGTTTCCTAAAAGAAATCTCACAAACAAATACATTCTCATAACTTTTTCTGACAAAAATTCTCACAAACAATCACCACCTCATTTTCTCTCACCTGTCACATGAACTATAATTATTATACTTTTACATCACAAACAATCCCTATCTCAAAAAAAATTTCTGCCTCACAAACAAAAACTCTCACTATTTTCTTTAAGAAATGAGAATAAGAAACAGAAACACAAGCAATCATAGCCAAAGTTTCTTGAGTGACGAAATTTGCTTTCAAACTACTCATACGTAACTGAATAAGAAGCATTCTACATTTTAACTAGGTTAATTATCAATATATTTCAATATAAAATAAAATTTAAAATGACCTAAAAAATCTAATTAAAGATCGTTGCATAATGGTAATAAAACCAACATATGCATTCGAAATGGTGTTGCGGCAAAATATCTAAAGTGTTAATTTCACAATTGTTCCTTGCTTGTTGGCGTAATTACCAACTCATTATTTCACAAGGTCAACTGATTAATTTGGTCTTTGTATCAGACTATTTTATACTTTTTAGAATTCTTTTTATAAGTTGGTGCATATTTGATGCATGTACATTTAGTAATTTGAATACAATCAACATGCTGCATGTAGATTTATATTACATGCGTGTGAAGATTTATTGACAATAATAAAAAATAATAAGACAATATTAATGAGAGAGAACATGCACAAAACAAGAGTTGGAAAGATGAAGAAAGTTGTAGAGAAATAGAAATATTTTGCCTATGTTTGGCTACATCTTGGCAGAATAATCTTATTCTGTTAAAGCATAACCAAGCATACATCTTTTTTTTCCAAAATGTCAAATTAAATTTTCCCAAAACATCATTTTTTATGCTTCATTATCCCCTAACTTTCCCATTTTCTAACATATATTTACATATATATCATATATATTTTATTATTGTTCTCACAAAAAATAAAAAAAATACTCAATAACATTTTCATTTAAAAAACTCAACAAAAAATCATTGATGTGACTACTACGGTGAAAATTATCTCTTTCAAAATATAAACAAACATAGCAAAATTTTTCAAAATAATTTTCTAACTATTTTGCTAAATATAAACAACAATCCATCATATTCCCCAATCTCACCTCCAAAATTCATTCTGCTAAAACACATAATACAAATCATATAAAATCTAACCAAACATTACCTTTATAACTTTCATTAATAATATTACATTGGATTATAAAATAGTAGTAGTGGGACAATAGTGGAGTTGTAAATGATAGTTTAGTTATGAAGATTAAAACACAAAAATGACTGCATTTTAGGTATATCACTTGAGAACACATTAAAAGAGAGTTGGTGCTTTATTAACGATATAGATTAAGCGGCCAAGAAAATTTTTTTCCACCTAATTCTTACAAACTTAATAATATTAAAAATAATATACAAGTTGTCACTATTAACAATTAGTGACTTCTGTATTAGTTCCAGTGTTCGAAAAATCGGACCGTTTATTGAACCAAAAAACTTACTAATTCATGATCATTAGTTCAACTGTTGGTCGAACCATAATTGAACTGCAATTAAACCGTGATGTCATAATTATGAAATATATATTTATATTATATATAACTAAAAAATTAATAAAATACCAAAATATAAAACATAAAGAGCTTAAAGGATATTGCCCAATATTACAATCCAAATTTCACAATTTATATTATAATAATCACAACAATTTAAATACATCAAGTCTAAAGTTTAAAATTGGAAGTGTGTAAGTAAATTTTAAATTCTAAACTCTAAATTAAGGCTTATTTTTGACTTTTAGATAGCATGTGAGGTGTACCTTAACCTTCAAACTTTGTATTAAAAAAAATAAAAAAAGTAATTTCATTAAAAATTAAACAAAAAAATCGGATCGGTTCAATTAAATTGTGAATGGTTCAACGGTTCGATCGGCAGGTTTGAATGATTTTTACAAAATATGGCATTTTTTTAGTTTACCAGTTGTTTGAGAAAATTGGACTAGTTCATCGACCAATTGACGGTTCGACCGATCCGACCGACCAATCCGGTTCAATTTTTTAATTAGTGATTAATTCTTGTTACTATTACACCATACAATGATGTCATAAAAAAATTGACACTGAAAAAAAAATATTATTATTAATAAAATAAAATTACTATCATTTAATATATGTATCAATGACAATTTTTACATAATCACTTAATCCTTTGATATTAATGTTTATATTTTTATTAATGAACTATTAGATCGTAAATCTAAGAAAAACATTGAATTGCTATTTTATTTTAATTATTCATCAATATAGAGCACTTATAGAAAAAATATTAAATTTCAAATTTCAGTGGAACCCTGATACTTTTGGAACATTACATATATATGCTGTAGGATTAGAACTATAAATGAATATTTGAAAATTTACTTATTGTTCACATTTTCGTATTTTTTTATATAAAATTTATCTACATCCGTTTAAAGCAGATATTATCTATATTCGATTAGTAGATATTTGATTATAAATAAATACGAATATGGTAAATACGTATCCGATCCGTTTAATATTCACTCCAAATATATATTTATTAAATAATAAATTATTTATATTTTTCAATAAAAATCTCATAATCCATACATGCATATATAAATTATAATTGAAGAATTATGAAGAAAAAAGAATAAATTTAAAAAATTATTATAATATGGAGAGAAATGAATGAAAGTTAATCAACATAATCATTATTGGTTGACTTTATAATTGAAATAGTTAAATGTCATTATTAATATTAATTAGTACTAATAATTAACTATAAAACCAATTATTAATTAGAAATCATAGTATTTATTTGATTGCTTTCTTTTTAATGAAATTGTACAGTTTCTTTTATTAATTAAAAATATGTATTGTTATAGTTCGTAGATTCTCGTATTTGGATATTCGTAAATAAATGTCTAAATTGTTATCATTGAATATGAAATTAAAAAGTAATTTGAATACATATAATTTTAATTAAGTATGGATACATTTGAATAACTATAATTGACTACGGATATATCCGAATTCAACGGATATGAATTTGGATATTATTTTTAAATATCTACCAAATCCATATTCATATCCGAATATTCAAAAAATTAAATAAATAAAAATATAAAAATAATATATTCGATCCATTTAATATCCGTTTCCACCCTTACGTGGGATCAACCCATATAACCTTAAAATGAGTACGTCTTCCTAAGATGATTATCCACAGCATCATACTATAGGAACAATGCAAAAGCAAATGTATTCTCTTTGCAAGTGCCATGATTGACAAAAATTAACACCCATTGTGTGCCAATTTCAAATAGTGTGTGCTAATACTAATTAAGTGACTTTCATATAGCAAGCTAAATGATAAATGTAAATATTGAAATAGATAGACTAAATTTAAAAATTTTATTCTGAAAACTTTATAAGGTCATTTATCACGCAAACACTAATAATTCGTAGTCAGAGCAAATTTATGTACGTGGTCATATTTAACCTGAATTTCAAAATCTCTTAAATTTATGCTAAGTATAACTAGGATCGATATTGACCTATAGACTCAAAAAAGTAGTCGAATTTTTTTTCTCAACATATCATAAAATTGGTGCAAAGTAATATTCACTTGGTCAAATAAATATATGGTGTGTGTATATAGTTGGAGACAAATACAATCACAAATGCATACATATAGGGACACGTATCAAGTACTCAAAATTTAAAACGTATTAACGTTGTTCTGTTATTACATAGTTGAGTCAAAATAAAATCACTTAAGACATACATATCACAATGTTTAATTAATGACATTCTTGTCCTTTTAAAGTAGGGTTACCTCATTACCTAGCTAATATTAAATTATAAGATATCAATCGTGTAACACCCCTAAAATTTGGAATTTTGAGAAAATAAGGATTTAGAATTTGAAAGAGGGAGGGAGAAAATATATTTCTGTGTATATTATTTTCTGAATTT
>JACGDI010003462.1:949744-962768 GCA_014898725.1 Jacaranda copaia | reverse complement strand
TCAATGGCTTCCTTTGTACCAGGGCAGCAAAAGCCTGTCAGGCCTACGACTCCCAAAAGGATCAAGTTATTGTCTGGGACTCTTTTATTTGCTCTTTCTGACTCATACTCCTCTTGTGAAAGATACTTGTGAGCAAATGCAATGCATTGAAGACTACCAGCAGTCATATTTACGATTTCTTGACGATATGCTTCCCTCTCATTATGATCAAGAACTATAGCATTTCCGTTAATACCATAGTAATGCGAACATATTGAGAGAATGCTTTCAAAATCCCCCCTCCAATGCACCTTGTGTATCATGTTGTCCGACTTTCTTTTAACTAAAATCCCCAGTCTCTTCTTCTCAGGGCAGGATGCATCCACTTCAAGAACTGATAAACCTTCTCTGCTGCTGTCTAGTTCCACATTCAATGTATTGACAGCCCAAGCAAAAATGGCATCATCCATTGGAGCAACTCTGAACAACTTGTGAGCACTACTTGTCATGAGACTGATCCCTTGAACAAATAGTTTAAGAACACTGTCTCCAATGAAAGTGTAGCTTTCTCCTTGCATGGATTTTTTTCCAATAAAAACCTCACTTACATCCATCTTTTTTGATAAGAGCGTACATGCCAAATCTGTCCATATGGTTGTTGCAGAGCTCATTGCCTCAAAAGCAGATAGATTTCTGACCATTGCTTTATCAGCCATCATTCTTTTCATTGAATATGCAAGACTAAGAGTAACAGCCAAATGCAATCCTTCAGGGATTGCAACAACTACAATAGTCACAGCAAAAAGAATAATTCCCACCATGGGATTGATCACATCATCAACCTTTGTCTTGCTGCCCTTGAATTCTTTGTTCCCCTTTTCATCTGAGGTATTCCCTGTGAAATATCGTATCAACAGCACAGCAAGTATCAAGAAACCTACCAATAGACCAGCATTTCTTGTTAGCAAAGTTAACTTCTTCAATTGGGCTTGAAGAGGTGTGTTTTGCTCATTGGATTCAGTACTAGTTGAGCTCATCATTTCACCCCAAATTGTGTTCATTCCTACAGAAGTGACAATCATTTTAGCATATCCATGGGCCACCTTGGAGCCTGACAACAAGAATGGATTTTGGTCATGATTGACATTAACCGGATTGCTTTGTCCTGTCACACTAGATTCATCCACTAGCAAAGAGTGCCCCTCTATGAATAGCCCATCAGCAGGGACATGATCACCAATACTCAAGCAAACAATATCACCAACCACAGTTTCAAATATTGAAATCCATTGCCTCCTCCCATCTCTCACAACTTCTGTTCTGATATTGTTTATGATCTCGGAAAGTTTGTCAGATTGCTGATATTGCTTAAAGTTGCTAATTGCCTCAACAAAAATAGCAAGAGAAACAACAAGAAGAATGCTGCCACCATCGCACCAACCATCCTCAGGCCCATGCTTCTGAATGCCAAGTCCATGTGATAACGCAGCACAAACCAAGAGGACACGAATTATCGGATCCATTAAAGCTTCCCACAAGAAACGAAAGAAGGTCTTTGTAGGTGGCTTAACATAAGAATTGGTGCCAAAAACTACTTTTCTGCTTGAAATCTCTTCCCAATGACCGCCTATGCCAAGCTGCAGATCAGTTTTCAGAGAAGTTCCTATTCCCTCAATCCCTTCAAGTTCAGCTAGCTTATCAAGGCTTTTCTCCTTGACTAGCTTACTGAGGGCTGAGCAATCCACTGTAGAGGAATCCAAGCCTGAATACGGCTGATCACCGGTGCCAGTAACAATTCTGCTCTCTGGCTCCTTCTCATTCACAATTCCATGAATTTCAGGAGCCATTTGATGGTAAACAGTAACGCTTTCTGACGCTGTTTGTCTGTAGCAGGAGGCTGATGACAATGAGGCCGTCAAACTCTTCTTGACTTCACTATCTAATGGATGCTGTTTCATGTTGCAGGAGAGTTGCTTTCTAATGAAGAAATTGGAAATACAAAAAAGGGCAGATATAAGAAGAAATAGACGCAGAGTAGGAGACAGAAAACAGGAAGGAAAAGGGAGGAGAAGAAACAGAAACCGTGTCAATGAAAGAGAAGGATAGAAGTCTAAATTGCAGAGGTAGCATCCATTTGAATGATGAATCTGGGAAAAAGTAAAGTACCTGTGCTGTTAAGTGAGCTCACGTGCCGCCCTGGTGCTAGTGGTGGAGGTGTGGTGTGCTTACTTGTTGATGACTATTTTGGTTGAAAAAGTTAGCTCAAATGGATGTTAATTTCTTCAGTTGTTTTTTCGGTTTTCTTGTTATTTTTTAGCAGTTCTATTTTCCCTCCCTTTTGGGAAATTTCCACGTAAACTGTGATTAGGAGCCCTCGACAAGTTTAACTTCCTTTGTTTTCATTTTTTAGAGCTTTCATTCTTTATCTATGTCCTGAGTTGCGGTTGGTGGGAAAATATCCAAAGCTCAAAACTTTCTGAGTCATGTGAACATGAAGAGCACGACATTTATAAATTGCAGTTAGCAGCGGGACAAGGACAAGCATTATAAACAAAGACTAATGTGAGCCACCGAAGCATAAAAGAGAAAGAAAAAGATAAAAGCAAAAGATTGATTAATCTTAACCATAGCTTAAAGTTGTTATTAAAATAAAATTTGAAATAGTGCAGAAATTTAAACCAAGAAAAGTTGGTGTTACCCAGCTCAAAAGTTATCTCGTATTGATATGATTTAGTGCCAAAAAAGTCAATGATGTGGGGACACCAAATACTGAAAACATGAACCCCAGCAGCTACTATTTTCTTTCCTTGTGAAATATTATTTTCTTAGTCCTTGCTCAAGAACTTCTGCCTCTCTTTACAAGGTAGAAAAGAAGACTTGGGCAGCATCTCACTTTATTATCCGAAGCAGCTTCGCTGAACATCAATCTGCTCATCCTCAACTCCTCTGTGAACCAGGTGAGATACCCTCTTAACTCATTTTATATACTTTTTGGCTGACAAATTAGTCTTTCTGCCTACTGGTTTCCTTTAATTATATTCCGAAATGAACTGAACTAATCGTTTCAGTCCAAGTGTGGTTTAAGTTTCTTGTTTTGTTCCTCTCTTGCTATTGTATGCATATGGTATTGTTTGCTCTCTTTCTTCTCAAAGTTTTTCAAGAAGAACAGATCACAAAAGTATATGACAATTAGATAATAGCATTAAGAGTAATGAGCTGTAAATCACGGCCATCTAATTGCTTATCTGTGATCTCACTGCAGTGATTTTGCCATCCAAATGTCTGGGGAATCAGTTGATAGTGTAATAATATCAATTCAAAATGTGCTCGTTGGCTCGCCTTCCATGCCCTCAAAGCCTTCTATTTTTAGAGTTGATAGTCATTTGAGAAGAGGTGGTTGGGACAATGTCTATGATCCAGAAATTCTTGCTATTGGCCCTTACCACCATGGAAATTCTAGATTACAGAACATTCAGCAGCTTAAGTACAGGTACCTAAAGCGACTTCTTAAGCGCAGAAATGAGCACAGTGTGGACAGATATGTCACTGCTGTGGCAGGAATGGAAATAAGGGCAAGAAAATGTTATGCTGAGCCTTTTAATCTTAACGAAAATGCTTTCGTGACACTAATGGTACTTGATGGAGTATTCCTCATTGAATTGTTTCGCTGTTTTTGTTTCAAAAACTTGAGGGACGCAGATGATCCTATTTTCAGACACGAAAGAATTCTAAGCCAATTGCGCCACGACATTCTTTTGCTTGAGAACCAGCTCCCTTACTTCGTCCTGAACCAGCTCTTCAACATGACCAAGACAAATGAAAATCCTGACAACAACAACAACAACGATGATCTGATCACTCTTGCCATCCGTTTCTTTGATGGGATGCTCCTAAACTTGTCTGCAGCCTCAAGGTTCTTGGAGAAATTCCCTGTCAGGAATATAGACCATCTTTGTGGATTAATGCATGACGTTTGGTGTCTCCCTTTTGCTGAAACAATCTCAACCGTGAATGGCAAGAGAGGAGACAAATTTGACAATATAAACTCCATCTCCGGCCTGTGGGAGGCTGGAATTAAATTCAGAAAAGGGAAAGGAAACGACAACTTGATGGATATCAGATTTGAAAATGGGGTCCTGAGAATCCCACAACTGAGCATATTTGATGAGACAGAGTCGCATTTGAGGAATCTAATAGCATATGAACAATATTTGCCTGACGGGGAATTCAGATATGTCTCGGACTATACATTCTTCATGCACTGTCTCATTACAACCTCAAATGACGTCCAGCTACTGCGCAGCCGTGGGATAATCGAAAACTGTCTGGGGCAAGACGAAGAGGTGTGTCTGATGTTCAATAGGCTGGGGAGAAACATTCTTACATCTTCCGGTTTCTGTTACTCCCAAGTCTTCTCCAGCGTGAACAGGCACTGCCATCGTCGTGCCAAGAAATGGAAAGCACATTTGTGCAGGAAGTACTTCAGTAGTCCCTGGTCGATCATGTCTTTTCTTGGTGCTGTGGCCTTGTTAGTTTTCACCTTCACTCAGACTATATACACAGTTCTTACATATTACAATCGCACAAGGTGAATTCCAGCAGTTTGAAGGTTTGGTATAAGGTTGATTTGATGCATTTTATCTGGCTGTTATAATTAAGGATTATGATAATGATCTAACAGAAAATAAGATTCCATATACGTAAACTTAGCTGGTAAGAAGGCTGAATCCTTGTGAACTTCTACTTGTATCCTTTTGTGTGGTTGATGTTTTGATTTTGGATAATGGAGCTATGTTTATTGAAATAGAATCAGGTTGGTTATACAATTGGCAACCCCTTGTGATTTCTGTAGAAACTTATGAATTCAATTCTCTCTTTGTGCCGATGAAAACATCATCTGTTTTGAATTTATATTTAATAAGAGTGCACTTGAATATTTCAAAATTTCAAAAACAATCCCCAACTTGGATCTAATCCAAACATGATCTGATTTAAAAATCGCCGGCCCAAGATTTATAATGATGTCAGCTTGTGACATGACTTCATGCACATTTTTGTTCTTATAAATATTTTTTTATTTTGAAATCATAAAATGTGCGACATAAATTTACTTTCAATTCTCATTTCAAATTACCGTCCTATTTACATTAGTTATCCTTGAACTCGAACTTGGCTTCGGTATTGTAAAATTGTAATTAGGGGCCACTCCAACAAGCAGGTTTTAATCCAACTTCAAAAGAAGAACAAGGTTAAGATTTAGCCAACTTTAATCACTTAGTATATGTTAACTTGACATGATTTGAAATTTGAATGATCTCACTTCTGATCTTACGGTCAGAATTGCAAATTGCTTGTTCTTATATAGGCAAGATTGTGTAGGAATAGGTATTTCCATTATGTCTTCTCATTTGTTAAAGGACTCAGACGAATTGAGGAAAGGAGCAGAGTTAAAGCTTCTTGAGTGAGTAAATTTGCTCTCAAACTACACTTACCGGCTGAAATGACAAGCATTCTATGTTTTAACTTAGTTAATTATTAGTATATCTCAATATAAAAGAAAAATTAAAACGACCTCAAAAATCTAATTTAAGGTAGTTGGTCAATGATGATAAAACCAACAATATATTTGGAATGTCATCTTATAAAATATTTAAAATGTTAATTCCACAATTGTTCCTTGATTGTTGGCGTAATGACCCACCCGTTATTTTGAATTTTTTCTAGAGGGCCAACTAATTTGCTCTTTATATCATACTATTTTATGCTTTTTAGAATTTTTTTTAAAGTTGGTACATACTTGATACGTGTACATTTAATAATTTGAGTACAATTGATATGCATAAAGACATATTATATGAAAATATATTGATAACAATAAAAGTAATAAAATAGTTTAGATGAGAGAGGACATGCACAAAACAAGAAGTTGGAAAGATGAAGAAAGTTTTAGAGAAATAGAAATACTGTATAACTTTCATTAATGATCAAGAGATTATAAAATAGTAGTAGTGGGACAATAGTGGAGTTGTAAATGACAGTTAATTTAGTTATGAAGATTAAAACATAAAAAATAAGGATTAATTGCATCCATCTCTCATGAGGTTTGGCGTAATTATCAAAAAATCCTTATTGTTTTGAAAATTACATTTACCCTCCGAACTTTGTTGTTGTCCAACATTTCAACCCACTCACTAGTCAACATTAAGGTTTTGACCAATTGCCGTTAAAATATTAGGATGAAATTTCAAAAATGTCCTTAGGGTCATTAACTCCATTTTTTACCCGATTTGACTTTTTAGTGGACAAAAATACCCTCAGAGGTGGTATTGTTAGATTTTTTAATTAATTAAGGGTGTATTTGTTATTATTTTTTTGTTTGAGGTCTTAAATGTAAGAAAACAAAGAAGAATCTAGGGTGAATTTAAAATAGTAAATGTGTTTTAGGTAATCTAATTATATTCAATTGAATTTAATAAGTAAGAAAAATTAAAAATATAAATCAAATCTATCATCTCGGAACATATAATTTTAATAATTGAAATGATATATTCAATAATATTAAAAATAATAAGCATATCTAAAATAATTTAATTACATTTATATCATAAAAATATAACATATTAAATTATGTTAAATATAAATTTATATTATTAAAACAATCTAATAATATTAAAATAGTAATATATATAAGATATTTTAATTAAATTCAATTCAATTTAACTAAGAAGTAAAAAAAAGTAAAAAATTAAAATAAATTAAATCTATCATGATAATATATATTTTTAATAATTTTTTAAATTAGAAAATAATAATGACATATAAAATAATTTAATTAAATATTTTTATTAATTAAAAATAGAGTAAACTAAAAATTAAAAAGATAAAAATTTAAATCTATCATCTAAAAATATAATTTTAATTATTTACTTAATAATATTAAAATTATAAACATATTTACAATTCAATTAGTTTTATTTATCTATTAAGAAATAAAAAATTAATATATGTATTTTTAACCTATATTATTTATAAATTAAAAAAGATATTTTTAAAATTTAAGTATATTATTTATTAAAATAATAATCATCTCAAAATTAAAAAATATTTATTGAAATAATAAATCTCTCTAAAATAAACTTATAAATTTATTAATTAATTAATTCAAAATACAATAAATAAAAATTAAATATACATGTTAATTAAGTTATTTATTAATTAGAAAAAGATATTTTTTTATAAAAAATAAAACCCTATCCCATCCACCCACTTGCCTGTTCCCCCCGCTTGATGCACCCCCTTCTCCCTTTCCCTTCTTCCGTTTGTTGCCATGGCAGCCGTGGGCCGCTGCAGGTTGGGATGGGGGGTGGCCAATGGCCATAATGGTAGCAGTGGCTACACACACATACATATAGTATATTTATCTGTATGTTTGTATATAATATAATATATATGTATATGCGTATATATATAAATACATAAACATATTTTTAAAAAATTGAAGGTAATGAAAATATATCAAATAAATCCTCATAAATTCAAAAATACTGCAAATAGGTTCAAGGGTATTTCTATCTTTTGATATTTCTATCAATTTTTTTATTTTTTCTTCTTTTTAAAATTTTTAATGGAAGGGCATTTTGTTCATTTTACACTTTCCGCCAGCATTAATTTTAGTTTGAAAGTTCGGGAGGTAAATATAATTTTCAAAACAACGAGGATTTTTTGATAATTACGCCAAACCTTAGGAGAGGCGAATGTAATTGACTCTAAAAATAAAGGCATTTTAGTCGCATCAGTTGAGAACACATTAAAAGGGGATTGGTATTTTATTAACAATTATATATTAAGTGGTCAATTTTTTGTTTGTTTGTTTGTTTGTTTGTAATTGATTTTTACAAACTTAATAGTGATAAAAAAATAATATATAAGTTATTATCATTAACAATTAGTACTCATGTATTACTTCTTATTACTATTAAGCCATATAGTAACAAAATAAAAATAATTGACACTAAAAAAATATTATTATTGATAAAATAAAAATTATTATCATTTAATATATGCATTAGCGATAATTTTTATATTGTCCCTTAATCATTTGATATTAATATTACATTTTTGTTAATGGACTATTAGATCGTAAATCTAAGAAAAACATTGAATTACTGTTTTTTAATTATTTATTAATCTAACACTTACATAAAAAAAAATTAAATTAAATTGCAAACCTCAAATCCTACATCTATATATGTGAGTACGAAGTAACTTGGGCCAATTAAGCTCTAGAGACTAAATTGCTATGGGTTGGTGTCACACTCTAGGCTTGTGAGCCTGTTGGACATGAGAATTACCTCCAAACTTACTAAAATTGGGCTATGATCGATTTGTCCAAAAGAGATATCTAATGAATGCCATGAGTTTTTCGGTCAAAGCGCATATACTAGTCACTTTGTTAATATTTAGTGCATGTAGGATGGGATATCACAATCACCTTTCCTTAGAATGCAATGTCCTCATCACAGTGTGACACAGATCTAAGATCAGTTGCCACTTGTTGGGACTCTAGAGGTGACTTCCATGTGTTTAGCACTTTGTCCTGCAGGTTCAAGAGGTGGCTTCCACACACATAACACTTTGCCCCGTATAATACTTAGCTCCCAATATTCTGGCTGGTAATGTCTCTAATACCATTTGTCGTGCCCCAAATTCGGGACATAACACAATAGTGCCCCTAAGCCTTAGACCCAATAAAGCATGCTAAATTCCCACAAAAAAAAAAAAAAAATCATTTTATCAAACAAATGCCAAAATAAATCATCACAATAAAAGATAATTCCAAATACGTGTCTTAACAATCAAACTTGAGTACCCAAGACTTCAAAGAAAATTTTCTAAACAACTAACTAGGAATCTTAAACATCAAATAAACCTATTCTAAAATACCAATCTCTTATCACCATCCTCAAAACTACTCATCTTCCTCATCATGAACTAAGTTTTTTACAAAAAGATGGATTAATAACTTATGAGCAACTCTTTGCCCAATAAGTAAATCTCTATTCTTTTTCTATTGAAAATATTTTTTTTCATGAATGATTTATGCATTGAAAATAGGTGATTATTTTTGATCTTGGGGTTGAATTGTAGAATTTTCCATATACAATTAGTTAACTGTTCAAAGGACTTTGTTGCATGCATAAAACTTACTTTTAGGATTTGAGCATGTAAAGATAAAATATATTGAATTTTGCATAAACATAGTATTCTCTATTGAATAAAAATAAAAAAAAAGAATCTATGCTTTGAATAATTTAGAAACTGTCGATAGGATTGAGTTTCGTAATTGTGCTTCAGGTTTACAGTAGCAAAAGATTTCTGAAGTCACTTAATGACATTATAGTTAAGACTTCCGAATCCATTTAAAAGCATTGTAGTTAAAAATTTTGAAACCACTTTCAAAGATTCACTTTGTTGCCTTGTTGGGCTCGTTAGTCTTACTAACCTATTATATAATTCTAAAAATATTAAAAATTTTATTTTTAAATATTATCATAATTTTATAAATATGAAGAAATAATAATATTAATAAAAAAGTTTCTGTTAAGTTTATGTGTATAACTTTTTAGAAAAATTAATTTTCAATCATATATTTTTTAGATATTGCCATAGAATTTTTAAATACGAAGAAATAATGTTATTGATAAAGAACTTACTTTTAAGTTTATATGTATACTTTTTCAAGAGAATTATGTTTTGAATATATATATATATATATGTATGCATATATTAAAATTATAATTTATTTATAAATTTTAAGTTTTATTTAATTTATAGAACTGCATATTTTAATATATACATATACATGTCATGTACATTTTTTTATAAAAATATATATATATACATATAATGTTTAAAGGAGTTGATTTGATGTAAAATATGAATTAAACAAGGAGAAAAAAAGAGAGAGAAAAAATAGAGATAAAAAATTTTTATTCCAAATTTATTTAAATGCCATTACTATAATTCAAGTTTGCATTTGACCGACGATCCGACTAAATAAAGATTCATACTAATCGAGTTCAAATAGGTTCCATTAAATTCAATGGAGCATTCGAACAAATATTGAAATTTCTAAAATGCTGCATTCTCTTCATAAATTCCTCTTTATCAAAGCTCCGACATAGAAGCACCACAAAAAGTAAATATGATACCTATGGTTTTAAACAATTGTACTTCATGCAAGATTTATACATGAAACCAAATTTTTGTTACTTATTATACATTTATGGATTAAATTATCAAGTATCTATTTTTTACTATATTAATTATATTTTTTTTCCTAAAATGTAATTACACTATTTGCTAAGAAAAATTAAGTGGAATTAATATATAAACAAAAATAAATAACTATTGATATGCATTTTAAAATAGTTACTGAGGAATTAAATAAAAAAATTGAACAAAATTGAGAAACCTCTGAAGCCACGAACTAATAGCATTCTAATAATGCACATAAGATTTGCCTTTCATAAACATTTTAAAAGTTGTTAGATAAATATAGACAAAACATCCCTTGACAAAAAAATGTTTATTATCTTTAGGCTATGAGCAGATACATTGCTTTTTGGAAAATCTTATTAATTATTTCACAATATTGTTGATGCATATGTAACAACCAGCTTATTTTGATAAAATAATTTTATTTGTATAATGATTCTATATTTTTAAAGTGCAGTACTACATGCCATACATCTAAACTCAAAAATAATATATTCTTACTATTAAGTAAATCAAAGCTCGGAAAATAGAAAAAATAACACCAGCAAAAAAATATCATAAAAAATTTCAATATTAACATTTGAAGTTGGTTGTATTTATATGAAATATAATCAAATTGGATATATTTATTAATAAATAATAAACATACAACTTTAAAAATAGATAATGCATCATTTCGATTTTTAAAAAAATAATATCATATTGATTCCAAAAGAGCTGATAAAATAATCGAAAACAAAAAAAATCCAACCACACAAAGACCTATGAATCAGTATAGGTCAATAATAATCATATTCCAAGTGTGAAAAGGATCTGTAGGGCCAGCATTTGCACGTCCAATTGGAAGGATACGCGCTATGTGCTATTCAAGAAAATGGGAAAAAAAAGTTTAGGCTTTGTTTGGTTATGCTTTTTCGAAATAATATTGTTTTAGATAAATATAATTAAATAAATTTTTTATTAAAATAAACATTTTCCTATATAAATTATATATATTTTATTAATATTTTAACATTAAAAATTATTCAATTTCATTTTCATCCCAAAAATCTAATAAAAAAATATTGATTTGATTGTTACAATAAAAAATATCTCCCCCAAAATATACCAAGAAATAACTTTTACATTTTTTAATAATTTATTCTCTTACAACACGTAATAAATATATAATAAAATCAAAACAAAAAATATAGCCAAACATTCCCTTAAGAGTTGCGATTGATTCAACCAAAATGACAACTTAAAAAACTATCTTCCTAATTTTAAGACTTGCTATCAAGGCGATGAAAATGACAAATTAATATCTCTCACAATATTAACTCTTTGGTCCTGCATTTTCATCAGTTATAATATAAATTAAACAAAGTCTAAAATAATTTATAAGGCACAAGGATACGTGATGTTCCTTTTTCTAGTATGCAATTGTAAATCTTTTGCTCGTTATTACATATTATTATTAGACAAAAAATTTACATAAAAAAATATTTACAATAAAAAATATTCTTTAAAGAAAAAATAACATATTTTCATTTTCCAGAGCATCCTAAAACAAAATCAAATATCGCCTAAAATTTGCTTTGGGCTAACAAGTCAATTGTGGCTGCTAGGGATTTTGACCAAGAGAAGGGGCCACCCCCATGATTCAGCTGCTGAGCCAGAAACCAACAATTAACCAAGCATTACTTTTCCCTCTTTTTCTTTTTTTCCTTTTAAAAGAGGATCACATCTGATTTTCCATTCATATTAACATGTCATACTAAAGATGAATATTCAAGTGAATAACATCAAATCATTGGAAACATGAGACCAAGCAAGACTTTGCTAAAACCTCATGTACATCAAAATAGCCATAGCAATGTAAGTGTAAAGAAGTTACGGCTTATGTTGCTCGTGGATATGCAATTAAAACAACCCATGTTGTTAAAAGATAAAGAAGAAAAGAAAGAAAGAAAGTGATAATCACCCTAGGAGATAACTTCAACTTGAAATAATTTTCATATCTTGTGAATCCTAGTCAGGAGAGGATTTTGCACCCTGTAATGGAAGAATATGAGGGGTTAATTTAGAGTCTAAACAAAACTGATGTATATAGGACAGATATATAGATGAGAGTCACCTGTTAAGACCCAACAATGTTCATATCCTATGAGTTGTGGCTCTTTGTGCGGGTAACATTTGGAAAACAGAACTTCTAGACAAGAAATGAGCAGCTCTGACCAGGATCCCTGTTTGAGATGATCAAATAATTGAGAATTGGCCTCTTTGGAACAGGTAAAAACTTGACAAGCCAACCAATTAGCCAAGAAAAAGCTGCAATTCCCATACAGACTCCCCATTGCTCCCAATCTAACCTCACTGTGTGGGCAAATTTATTCAAGAACTCCACCATTATAACTTGAATAACTACAGTGACAGCAGTGGTTCCTAGAAATAACTTATTTTCTAGTATCCCCTTGAAAACATTCTTCTCCTCCAGGTCTCTTGCATTGAACTGATTGAACACTTGCAACAGGACAAAGGTGGTGAAGATAAGTGTGTTGATGACATTTTCGTTGACCTGTAAGATGGATTTACCCTTGAATTTTAAGGCCAAAATCACTGCTATCTGATATGAAGCTTGACCTGTAATGTTTCTCCACATGATGTTGGTGATGAGGGGGTTGGACTGGCCTCTTGGTGGCATATTCATGAGTGCATTGCTTGGTTCTTCGGCAGCAAGGGCAATAGCCCCAAAGGTGTTCATTATGAGATTCACCCATAGCAACTG
>JACGDI010003462.1:915896-949644 GCA_014898725.1 Jacaranda copaia | reverse complement strand
CTTTAGCCAATTCTGTTCCCTGGATTCCCATTGAAAGTCCTATATCAGCTTCTCTCAATGCTGGTGCATCATTTGTGCCATCTCCTGTAATTGCCACAACATGGCCTTTCTCTTTCAGGCATTGCACGATTAGAAGTTTGTCGAAAGGAGATGATATAACATGGACTTTCTCCATTGCTTCTTCTGTGTACCTGCAAAATTGTACGCCTGTAACTGTCGATCCATCATCTGCTTCTTGATTGGGAGAAAGTATTCCACATTCCATGGCTATAGCTCTTGCTGCAGATGCATTTTCTCCAGTTATCATTTTGACCTGAACCCCTGCGCGTTGACAAATTTCAATGGCTTCCTTTGTACCAGGACGGCAAAAGCCTTTCAGGCCAACAACTCCCAAAAGGACCAAGTTCTTGTCTGGAATTCTTTTATTTGCTCTTTCCAACTCATACTCCTCTTGTGAAAGAGACTTGTGAGCAAATGCAGTGCATTTAAGACTACCAGCAGCCATATTTTCTATCTCTCGACGATATGCTTCTCTCTCCTCATCATCAAGAACTATAGCATTTCCATTAATATCATAGTAATGTGAACATAATGAGAGAATGCTTTCAAAATCTCCCCTCCAATGCACCTCGTGTATCATATTGTCCGATTGTCTTTTAACTAAAATCCCCAGTCTCTTCTTCTCAGGGCAGGATGCATCCACTTCAAGAACTGATAAACCTTCTCTGCTGCTGTCTACTTCCACATTCAATGTATTGACAGCCCAAGCAAAAATGGCATCATCCGTTGGAGCAACTCTGAACAACTTGTGAGCACTACTTGTCATGAGACTGATCCCTTGAACAAATAGTTTAAGAACATTTTCTCCAATGGAAGTGTAGCTTTCTCCTCGCATGGATTTTTTTCCAATAGAAACCTCAGTTACATCCATCTTATTTGATAAGAGAGTACTGGTTAAATCCGTGCATACGGTCGTTGCAGAGCCTATTTCCTCGCTAGCAGATAGATTTCTGACCTTTGCTTTATCTGGCAGCATTCTTTTCATTGAGTATGCTAGACTAAGAGTAACAGCCAAAGGCAATCCTTCAGGAATTGCTACAACTACAATGGCCACAGCAGAAAGAATAATTCCCACCATGGGATTGATCACATCATCAACCTTTGTCTTGCTGCCATTAAACCCTTTGTTCCCATTTTCATCTGTGGTATTCCCAGTGAAATATCGTATCAACAGCACAAGAAGTATCAAGAAACCTACAAATAGACCAACATTTCTTGTTAGCAAAGTTAACTTTTTCAATTGCGCTTGAAGAGGTGTGCTTTGCTCATTGGATTCAGTAATAGTTGAGCTCATCATTTCACCCCAAGTTGTGTTCATTCCTACAGAAGTCACAAGCATTTTAGCATATCCATCAGCCACCTTGGAGCCTGATAACAAGAATGGATTTTGGTCATGATTGATGTTAACAGGATTGCTTTGTCCTGTCAGGCTAGATTCATCCACTAGCAAAGAGTGCCCCTCTATGAATAGCCCATCAGCAGGGACATGATCACCAATCTGCAAGAAAACAATATCACCAACTACAGTTTCAAATATAGATATCTTTTGTCTTCTCCCATTTCTCACAACACATGTTGTGATATTGTTTCTGATCTCGGAAAGTTTATCAGATTGCTGATATTGCTTAAAGTTGCTAATTGCTTCAACAAAAATAGCAAGAGAAACAACAAGAAGAATGCTTCCACCATCGTACCAACCATCTTTAGGCCCATGCTTCTTAATGCCAATTCCAAGTGATAACGCAGCACAAACCAAGAGGGCAAGAATTATCGGATCCTTTATAGCTTCCCACACTAGATGAGAGAAACTCTTTGTAGGTGGCTTAACATAAGAATTGGTGCCAAATGCACTTTTTCTGACTGAAATCTCTTCAAAATCACCTCCTATGCCACTCTGCGGATCAGTTTTGACGGAAGTTCCTATTCCCTCAACCCCTCCATGTTCAGCTAGCTTACCATGGTTTTTCTCCTTGACAATCTTACTGAGGGCTGAGCAATCCACGGTAGAGAAATCCAAGCCTGAATGCAGCTGATTACCGGCACCAACACCGATTCTGTTATCTGGCACCCTCTCAATCACAATTCCATGAATTTCAGGTGGCATTTGATGGTAACCGGTGACACTTTCAGGCGCTGTTTGTCTGTAACAGGAGGCTGATGATGATGAGGCCATCAAACTCTTCTTATCTTCACTATCTAAAGGCGGTTGTTTCATGTTGCAGGAGAGTTGTTTTCTAATGAAGAAATTGGAAAAACAAAAAAGGGCAGATATAAGAAGAAGTAGAGGCTGAGTAGGACACACAAAACAGAAAGGAACATGAAGGAGAAGAAACAGAAACCGTGCCGATAAAAAAGAAAGATAGAATTCTAAATTGCACAGGTAGCATCCATTAATGATGAATATGGGGAAAAGGAGAGTACCTGTGCTGTTAAGTGAGCTCACGAGCCGCCCTGGTGCTAGTGGTGGAGGTGGTGGTGTGCTTACTTGATGATGACTACTTTGGTTGAAAAAGTTAGCGCAAATGGATGTTAATTTCTTCAATTGTTTTTTCGGTTTTCTTGTTTTTTTTTAGCAGTTCTATTTTTCCTCCCTTTTGGGAAATTTCCACGTAAACTCTGATTAGGAGCCCTCGACAAGTTTAACTTCCTTTGTTTTCATTTCTTAGAGTTTTCATTCTTTATCTATGTGATGACTTGGGGTGGGTGGGAAAATATCCAAAGTTAAAAACTTCGAAAACTTTCTGAGTCGTGTAAGCATGAAGAGCAGAACTTGAGTAATCAAAAACCATTAGAATAGTGTATATTTCACCGGCTAAAGGTTAAGTGTGAAATTTCTTAGTCACTTCCTCCTTTTGGTCCAATGGAGGCCAAAAGGGCCTACTATGTCTCAAACACCAAACTAAGAAAATACCTTCTAAAAATAAAGGAACAAAAGGAGGATCCTTCTAAATTCTGAAGTTAAGATCCTGCATTACCCCCTTTGACAGATGCTAATCTATTTCAGATCCCCTTATTTTCAGGAATTTCAGACACATCTTTACATTCACAAATTGCAGTTAGAAGCAGGACAAGGAGTATTATAAACAAAGACTAATGTGAGCCACCACAGCATAAAAGAGAAAGAAAAAGATAAAAGCAAAAGATTTATTAATCTTAACCATAGCTTAAAGTTGTTACTAAAATAAAATTTGCAATAGTGCAGAAATTTAAACCAAGAAAAGTTGGGTGTTATCCAGCTCAAAAGTTGCCTCTTTGTGATAATGAATTAGTGCCAAACAAGTCAATGATGTGGGCACACCAAATACTGAAAACATGAACCCATCAGCTTCCATGTTTTTTCCTTGTGAAATATTATTTTCTTAGTCCTTGCTCAATAACTTTTGCCTCTCTTTAGAAGGTAGAAAAGAAGACTTGGGCAGCATCCCTCATTTTATCATTAGAAGCAGATTTGCTGAACATCAATCTACTTGTCCTCAACTTCTGTGTTAACCTGGTGAGTTACCCTTTTAACTCATTTTATACACTTTTTGGCTGACAAATTAGTCTTTCTACATACTGGTTTCTTCTAATTATATTCTGAAATGAACTGAACTAATCGTTTTTGCTTCCTTTCTTCCCAAAGTGTTTCAAGAAGAAGCAGATCAGAATAAGTATATGATCATTAATAATTAGATAATAGCAATAAAGAGTAATAAGCTGAAAATCATGGCCATCTGATTACTTATCTGTGATCTCACTGCAGTGATTTTGCCATCCAAATGTCTGAGGCATCAGTTGATAGTGTGATTATATCAATTCAAAAATTGCTTGATGGGTTGCCTTCTACACCCTCGAAGCCCTCTATTTTTAGAGTTGATAGTCATTTAAGAAGTGGTGGCTGGGACAACGTTTATGATCCAGAAATTCTTGCTATTGGCCCTTATCACCATGGAAATTGTAGATTAAAGAACATGGAGCAGCTCAAGTACAGGTACCTAAAACGATTTCTTAAGCGTAGAAACGAGCAAAGTGTGGATAGATATGTCACTGCTGTGGCAGGAATGGAAAAACGGGCACAAAAGTGTTATGCTGAGCCTCTTGATCTTAATGATAATGCTTTTGTGACGCTAATGGTACTTGATGGAATCTTCCTCATTGAATTGTTTCGCTATTTTTGTTTCAAGAATTTAAGGGATGCAGACGATCTCATTTTTAGACATGAAAGAATCCTAAGCCAATTGCGCCATGACATTCTTTTGCTTGAGAACCAGCTCCCTTTCTTTGTCCTGAACCAGCTTTTCAACATGACAAAAACCAATGAAAATCCAGACAAGGACGGCGATGATCTGATTATTCTTGCCATCCGTTTCTTCAATGGGATGTTCCTAAACTTGTCTGCAGCCTCAAGATTCTTGGACAGATTCCCTGTCAAGAATATAGACCATCTTTGTGGACTAATGCATGATCTTTGGTCTCACCCTTTTGCCGAAACAATCTCAGACAGGACTTGTAAGAGAGGAGACAGATTTGACAACATAAACTCCATCTCCGGCCTTTGGGAGGCTGGAATCAAGTTCAGAAAGGCCAAAGGAAACAACAACTTGATGGATATCAGATTTGAAAATGGCGTGCTGAGGATCCCACAATTGAGCATATTTGATGAGACAGAGTCTCACTTGAGGAATCTTATCGCATATGAACAATATTTGCCCGACGGGGAACACAGATATGTCTCAGACTACACATTCTTCATGCACTGTCTTGTTACAACCTCAAATGATGTCCAGTTACTGCGCAGACGTGGGATAGTCGAAAACTGTTTGGGGCAAGACAAGGAGGTCTGTCTGATGTTCAATCGGCTGGGGAGAAACATTCTTACATCTTCCAGTTTTTCTTACTCTCAAGTCTTCTCCAGTGTGAACAGGTACTGCCGTTGTCGGGACAAGAAATGGAAAGCACATTTGTGCAGGAAGTACTTCAATAGTCCCTGGTCGATCATGTCTTTTCTTGCTGCTGTTGCATTGTTAGTTTTCACCTTCACTCAGACTATATACACAGTTCTTACATATTACAACCGACCAAGGTGAATTCCAGCATTTTGAAGGTGTGCTGTGCGGTTGATTTGATGCATTTTATCTGGTTGGTTGTTATAATTAAGGATTATGTTAGAAAATCCAGATGTAATACTCCATATATGTAAACTTTGCAGGTGTGAAGGCTGAATCCTTGTGAACATTTACTAATTGTATCCTTTTGTGTGGCTGACGTTTTGATTTTGGATATTGGAACTATGTTTATTGAAATAGGAATTAGGTTGGTTTATATAATATATTGGCAACCTCTAGCGATTTCTATAGAAACTTATAAATTCAATTCCTCATTTTGTGCTGATGAAAACATCATCTATTTTGAATTTATGCTTGATAAGGGTGTAACTTGGATATTTCAAAATTTTGAAAACAATCCCTAGCTTGAGTCCAATTCAAACATGATCTAATATAAGAATCGTCAACCCAAACCTTCTAATGATGTCATCTTGTGACATGGCTTCATGCACATTTTCATTCCTATAAATACTTTCTCATTTTGAAATTATAAAGTGTGGGTTATAAATTTACTTTCAATTCTCATTTCAAATTGTTGTCCTATTTTACATTAGTTACTCTATAACTCAAACTTGGCTTAGGAATCATAAAGTTATAATTAGGGGCCACCCCAACGAGCAGGTTTTTGATCCAATTTCATACTCAGAACATGATTAAAATTCAGCCAACTTTAATTATTTAGTACGCATTGACTTGAACATGATTCAAAATTTAGATGATCTCATTCTTGATTTTAGGGGTTAGAATTGCAAATTGCTTGATCTTACATAGGTAAGATTGAGTAGGAAGAGGTCTTTCCATTATGTCTTCTCATTTGTTATAGGGCACTAAGACGAATTGAGGAATGGAGCAGAGTTAAAGCTTCTTGAGTGAGTAAATTTGCTTTCAAGCTGCTCGTATCGACTGAAATGATAAGCATTTTATGTTTTACTAAAGTTAATTATCAATATATCTCAATATAAAATAAAAATTAGAATGACCTCAAAAATCTAATTAAAGGTAGTTGGTCAACGTAATAAAACCAATAATACATTTGGCATGTTATTGCGTAAAATATCTAAAGTGTTAATTTCCCTATTGTTCCTTGATTGTTGGCGTAATTGCCAACTCATTATTTCAAATTTTTTTACAAGGTCAACTAATTTGTTCTTTATATCATACTATTTTATACTTTTTAGAATTCTTTTTATAAGTTGGTGCATATTTATTGCATGCACATTTAATAATTTGAATAAAATCGATATACATATAGATTTATATTACATATGAATATTTATTGACAATAATAAAAAGTAATAAAATGATATAAATGAGAGAGAACATGCACAAAACAAGAAGTTGGAAGGATGAAGAAGTTGTAGAGAATTAGAAATATTGTATAACTTTCATTAATTGATCATGGGATTATAAAATTATAGTAGTGAAACAATAGTGGGGTTGTAAATAGTAGTTAATTTAGTTATGAAAATTAAAAGATAAAAATGAGGCATTTTAGACAAATTATTCGATAACACATTCAAAGGGGATTGTTGTTTTATTAACTATGTATATTAAGTGGCTAAAAAAAAAGTCTCTTTCACCTTATTCTTACAAATTAACTAGTGATAAAAATAATTATTTAAGTTGTTTCTATTATTAATTAGTGATGCATGTATTAGTTCTTGTCATTATTAAGTCATATAATGACAAAATAAAAATAATTGATATTGAAGAAAAAATTATTATCATTTAGTATATATATTAGTGAAAAATTTTGTATTGTCACTTAATGTTTTGCTATTAATATTACATTTTTTATAATGAAGTACACGATTGTAAACGTAAGAAAAACATTGAATTGTGATTTTTTAATTATTTATTAATACAATATACTTATATAAAAAAATATTAAATTTCAAATCTTTAAATCTTGCATATATGTATGAGTACTATGTAAATTGGCCAATATACCTCCCGATATTGAATTGCTACAGGTTGAAAAATCACAAAATTCCAAACATAAAAGAATTTTAGTTAAACCCTTGTACTTCTGGAACGTTATAGACGCGCGTTGTGGGACCCAACCCACATAACCTTAAAATCACATCCTCCTAAGGTGGTTGTCCTCGGCACCATGCAATAGGAACAGTGCGAAAGCAAATGCATCCTCTTTTGCAAATTCCACGATTGGCAAAAATCAACACCCATTGTGCCAATAATGGGTGTAAATGAATTGAGAAGATATGCAAAAAGTTAGAGCTCGACTTGATAAAAGTTTATATTTGATTTAATTTTTTGAATTTGAATTGAGTCATGCATGAGCTTGTTAATATTCAAATAAGTCGAATCAAATTCAACAATATTCGATTCAAAAAATTTGGAAATCTAAACAAATTTTTTTATTATATATAGTTACAGCCTAGGTCCATATAGAAATGTTCATAAAGATAAATAAAATTAGCAGTAGCAGCAACATCAGTAGTAGTAGTAGTAGTAGTAGTAGTAGTAATAGTAGTAGTAGTTTATTTTTTATTTTCACAAAAATAGAGATCAGACCCTTCGTCGCAAAGAACGTATTTATCCACAACCCGGACAGTTCACTTTCGAACATCACAACTAAGATGACGAATCCTAGTCATCGTAGGCTGTCTAAGAACCCGGAATCTGAGCTAAGAAGTGACCCTACCATTAAAGGGAGAAAGCGTTATAATATTTCCATGCCGTTAACCCAAGATTTCACACCTTTGCCCATGATAGAAGTTTCAAATCATTTCCATGCCAATGCGATCAGCCTATTGGAATTATAAATTTTATTTTGAACTTAAATAATCCTGAGCTAATCTAAATCTAGGACAAGCTCAAGCTCATTCGAGCTTATACGAATCAGCTTCCTCATAACATGCTTTATCGAGCTTGGCTCGATAAGGTGTTAAGTTGCATTTTTGTCATTTTATTTGTATAATTTTTCCTTGTGATTAATCATAAAAATGTTTAATTGTTGGATTTTAGCTTTTATTTTATATTTTGTGAAGCAAATTGAAGATTCAAGCTTATGCAATTGAAAATTGAGCATTTGACATGTTTGGAGCAAAGATTGCATTCCTGAGGAGACGAGTAAGGGTGTTCATCGGATCAACCCGATCTGATGAACTCGACGATCCAAATCGAACTAATTAAATTGGTTCTGTTTGGTTTGGGTAATCGGGTTTGATCAGGTAAAATCTGATCAAATCCGATTACATTTGGTTCGGTTCTCGAATTTCACATCCACCGACCCGACCCGACCGGACCCAATTAATTAAAATAAATAATTTATTATTTTTTAAATTATGACTTTTGTTATTTATATTTGTATTTAATGTTCAATTGAGATTTAGATTTGAGATTTTATATTATCAATCATGGCTTGTGATAAAGAAGGAGATAATTTATAAAAATTGTGACTTGTAGTGCTCTTGTGCAATATTATGTGCTTTTGAATTTTGATGAATATTTTGAAAATAATTTAATTATCTTGATTTCCTAGTTAAAGAACTAAATAAATTACAGCTGGTGCCTCCTCCTCCTCCTCCTCCTCCTCCTCCTTCTTCTTTCTTTCTTTCTTTCTTTCTTTTTTTTTTTTCTTTTTTCTCTTGAACCCGATTACCCAAACCAAACCAACCTGATCTAGATCGGTTTGGTTTGGTTCGAGTTCAGAAATTAAAAATGATAAAACTTGACCTGACCTAAATCAATTAAAAATGATCGATTTAGATTCATTTCCCCCCTAAACCTGAACCAACCCCACCCGCGAACACCCCTAAAGATGAGGGATGGAAGAAAGAAGTAATTTGAGTGTGGGCATGTCTTGCTTCCCAAGACTGCTATGTAAAATTTGATTTGGAAGCATTCAATCTACTTTGGCAATTGTATAAATTTGGAATATTTTAATTTTGTTTCTTAATTAGGATAATTTGAGTTTTCCTATTTTGATAGTACTCTTATTAGTTTCATAGTTGCATTAGGAGTAGTAGGCTATTTGTGGGGAACTAGTTATCTTTCATAGAAAGCTTTTTCATTCTTTCATTCAGCATATTTTTATTTCTCCTGTGTTTTTCTTTCAGACATGAGTTGCTAAACTCTTCTTCTAGCCAAAGGGATTATCGAAGTTTTGGTTCTTCAGTATTTGTGAGATCTAAATAGTTTTATTCACATTTCTTATTTCTTGAATATTTATTTATTTTCTGTTTTCATTATGACTATTTAGGTTTATTGAATTTAGGCCCAAATTTGATAGTTTAGAATAATTGTTCTGTCAATTAGAACATTAAATTCATAATTATTTAATTATTCTAATACTTGTGGCAAATAATATAGTTATGTGTGGTGACTACATGTACGATTTATTTTATGTGAATAGATAATATAGTCCAAATAAACCCCACTTGTGTGTGTTTTTTGGCTATGGTTGGGTCGCTTTAGTTTTTCTAATGTTGTTGATAAATTAAATCTTAAGAATGTTTCTCTAGGGTTGTTTATTGGCAAGAAAAATAACTAACGAGCTTCTCTTAATTATCGAAATAGTAAGGAGAGATTGGTTATTATAGCGTTCGAGTAACTATAATCAGTCTATTCAAGAAATAAGGAATTAATCTTTGCATCAATGATCAGATTTGTGAATCAAACTGAGATTTTACTTTAGGCTAGATTCCATTCTTATAGATTTCTTAATTTATTTATGATTTATTTTACTTTTAAGATTCTAGGTTTTCATTTTTATAAAAATGCCCCATTTTATTTAGTAAACTTGGAAGAAATAAAATTTACTAGTCTCTGTGGAATAGGACCCTCCTCACCACTAATTACAAATCATACTTCTAGAGTAGGAATTTATTTTTGTTAGATTCGACACCCATCAAATTTTGGCGCCATTGTCGGGGATTGGTGTCAAATAATTTTTTTTCTTTTTAATGCCCCGATTTTCTCATACAGGTGAACTTCAATTCAACCCAACGATTGAGAAGACTGCTTGTAGATTGCGGAAGGAGACTAGATTGCAAAAGAAAGGTGAATTGTTACCTTTGGATCTCGATCTAGATACATCCAATCTAGTCAGTTCTAGCGATTTTGAACTAGAAGAAATAATGGCTCAAGAAAGAACTTTAAAGGAGTTAGCTAAACCAGATTTGACTTAACAATCGCTTTGTATTGAATATCTAGATTTGGAAGCACCTTTTGAGTTAAAATCTGGGTTAATCCATCTACTATCTATTTTTCATGGCTTGGAGAATGAAGATCCCCATAAGCATTTAAAGGCACTTCATGTTGTATACTCGACTATGAAACCCTAAGAAGTGTCTGACGAGCAAGTTAAATTGTGAGCTTGCCCATTTTTTTTAGCAGATAGAGCTAAGGATTAGTTGTTTTATCTACCCCTTGGCTTTGTCACTACATGGACGGATATGGCAAAATTATTTATTGAGAAATTTTTCCCTGCGTCACATGCTACTAGCATTAGAAAAGAGATCAATGGGATAAGACAAAGAGACATGGAGAAGAATCTTCATTAATATTGGGAAAGGTTTAAACAACTTTGTGCAAGTAGCCCACAATATGGTATTACTGAGTGACTTCTTATTCAACACTTTTATGAATGGTTTTTACCAATGGAAAAGAGGATGATGGACACAGCAAGTCAAGGAGACATAGTGAACAAAACTCCAAGTGAAGCTAGAGAATTAATCTCTATAATGGCTGCCAACTCCCAACAATTTAGATACTCTTGGCACCTTCCTAGAAGGGTCAATGAGGTAAATAATTCATCTCTTGAGCATCAAATTTCTACTCTAACTTCTCTTGTTCAACAGTTGATTGTAGGAAATACGCAACAAGTCAAGGCTTGTGGGATTTTTGCTAATGTTGGTCATGCTACAGATATGTGTCCTACGCTCTAAAAGGATTCATGCGAACAAGTCAATCTAGTAGGAGGATTCCTCGAAACACTGCAAAAAAAGTATGATTCCTACTCAAACACCTACAACCCAGGATAGAGGGATCTCCAAATTTTAGTTATGGAGAGAGATCACAGAACTACCAATACTACCAACAAAAACCGCCTTCTCCACAACAACCACCTTTTTCGAATACATGCATATCTCTTAAAGAGATTGTTAAGTCACTTGTGACAAACACTCCACAATTTCAACAAGAAACGTGAGCAAGCATTCAAAACCTGGAGAATTAAATAAGTCAGCTAGCCATCTCAATAAGTTAGATAGAATCCCAAGGAAAGCTGTCTTCTCATAAAATTGCCAATCCCAAGCAAAACATTAGTGTGATTACTTTGAGGAATGGTAAGGAGTTGAAGGAACCCAATAAGAAGACACGAGAAAACACCATTTTGGAAAAAGAGGAGAGAGAGATTGTCATACCTCAAGATTCGACTAAACATTCACATGAAATTAACGGTAAGGTGATAAGCTCATTAGTTGTACACACTTCTTTTCCTGAAAGGTTTGCTAAATCCAAGAGACATGAGGAAGAAAAGGACATTCTTGAAACGTTTTGCAAGGTCGATGTAAATATTCCATTACTTGATGCAAACAAATAAATACCTCGATATGCTAAATTTCTTAAGGAATTGTGCACAAACAAAAGAAAATTAAGGGTTAATGAAAGAGTAAGTGTATGGAAAAATTTCTAAGTAGTGATACAAAGGAAATTACCCCCCAAATGCAAGGACCCATGTATGTTTACTATTCCTTGCAAAATTGACAATGTTAGAATTGAAAAGGCTATGTGCGATCTTGGTGCTTCAATTAATATCGTGCCTCTTTCTATCTACTTTTCATTGAATGTTGGTCAGTTGAAAGAAATATGAGTAGTTCTTCAACTTGCTGACAACTCTGTTGTATATCCCGAGGGAATCCTAGAAGATGTGTTAGTACAGGTTAACGAGTTGATTTTTCCTGCTGATTTTTATGTACTTAACATGTCTGAAGATAACTCTCTTAATTCATCACAAATACTATTGGGAAAACCTTTCCTTAGAACCTCTAGGACTAAAATTGATGTGCATGATGCTACACTCACTATGAAATTTGATGGTAATGTGATAAAATTCAATATCTATGATACCAAGAAATATCCTAGTACTTTAACTCACAACACCTTTGATTTGAATGAAGATGATAATTTTTTGACATGAGGAATAGCTATGTCTAGCCAAAGACGTTAAAGAGCAGCGCTTTTTGGGAGGCAACCTAAAGTTTTAGTTTATTGTTTATATTAAAAAAAAAAATAGATCTTCTTTAATTAGCTTTATTTTTTTTTCTCTGATGCAGGAGACATTTTAAATTGGCCTGTGGGCATAGTTTATTTAATAGAAAAGCTCTTCAATCTACTCATGCCCACACCTTGTTCAAGGATCTATTCTAGCATGGTAGGATTATTTCACAAGAAAAACTCTTCAAACTAACCGTGCCCATGCTTTGTTCAAGGATCTCTTTTGGCATGTTGGAATTATTTGATAAGAAAAGCTCTTTGATCTACTCACGCCCACGTCTTGTTTCATTAACTCTCCTGCCATCTAAACCATTTTCACCATTTTATTTATTATTCATTTTATTTTATTATATTATTTATTTATTTTTACTATTAATATTTTTATATTTATTTACATATATTATAAAAAACAAAAAACAAAAAAAAAGTGAAAAAAAGACTCCAATTTTTACTCAACCAAACACAAACTATTCATCTTCTTCTCCAAGAAACCCACATCATCAATTGCCACCATCTTCAACATCATTCTTAGCCACTCTCACCATTAACCCATTATCACCATCAACGCCACCTTAAACCATCATCACCATCAACACCATTATTCTTGCGACCCCTTTCATCACCATTAACCCATCATCACCATCAACACCACCTTTGGCCACCATCTTCAACCAACCACCACCACTCCCACCCACTAAACCCACTATCTAAACCATCCACCACCATCATCCTCAACCTAAACCCATCATCACCATCACCATCTTTCCATTTTTTATTTTTTATTTTTATTATTTTTCATTATCATTTATTTATTTATTTATTTTTATCTTTACTATTAATATTTTTATATTTATTTATTAAAAGAATTTGAAAAAGAGAGTCAAAATTGGATTCATCTTCTTTTCCAAGAAAACCTCACAAAACCATCATACCATCTTCAACCCATCATCTCCATTAGCATCACCAACACCTTCCCTCACCACAAACTACTCACCCAAGCATGAAAGAAAAATAGTTAGCAACGCATTCTCAGTGGGCCAAGAGCACTCGGGTGACATGTCCATGTTCAACCAAATCCCTTCTGAAATCATCTCAACCACCAACTACTTCCATTGCCAATGCCAAGCCATCTACTACATTCAGATTTTGATATTGTTCTCGACTTGGAAAAAGAAAAACTCTCATTCCAACCATAGAATCTGACTTGCACGAGTATCTTTAGTTTACCACATCTCATGAACGAGATAGATACAAGGAGATTTGCTTTAAACCAATCATCCCCTATAAGTATATTCACTATCCCACTCTTGAGACTTTAAATATTCATGCTGATGTTGATCAATTAATTGATGGTATTGGATGGCACCCTTATTTTTCAATTCGTTATCTAGCATATGTTGAACTTGTGTGTGAATTTTATACTACTTTTGAGTTTAACAAATTGGCTGATTTCTCTTTGAATACTTCTAATGTGATTGCATTTCAATTAATGGGTCAAAGGTTTAGCTTATCTATCACTGAATTTAACCTAGCATTCGATTTTATCACATTTGATTATGCACATTTTGATGAATATTTGAATAGTAGATGTAATTTCAATGCTGAGTTTGTGCCTCAAACGCTTTACAGATCTTTGACTTAAAACATAGTTGTTCCTTATGATCTTAGCAAATCCAAAGATACTTTTCATGTTGATCCTACCTTGAAATATGTTCATCACTTTCTTGCATTTTGTTTTTCGAGTAGGAAGGATTCTACTGGTGTGATGTCAAAAATTGAGTTTTATTTTCTATGGTGCATGCTTAACAATTTGAAAGCTAACCTTAGGTGTTAGCTGGCTACTCAATTTGCCAGTGTCTTAGCTAACAAATGTGCTTTAATCTTGAGATTATTCATTACACATTTGGCCGTACACAAGCACTTGATCACTCCTAATGATATGACACCTTTGGATTTGAATTATTTAGAAGGGATAGGCTTACTTGGTAGATAGTTTTTGCTCTCTATGACCCAGTATGTCACGAAAGTGTAAGAGGGTTTTTGATGATAATGAGGGAACCTCACACACCCCTGCTGTAGCTGAACTAAGGACTCATGACAATGATCTTCATGCTCTTCACCGCCAGCTTTCACGCATAAAGACCAACCTTATGGCCTATCTCACTCATGTTGGTTTCTCACCCCCAGTTCCACATAATCCTTGAAGTTATGTAGACCTCGTTTCCTCAGGGGAGTCCCTCATCCATATTTTTTATGCATTTACATTCTTAGTTTGAAACATTGAGGACAATGTTTGGTTTAAGTATGGGGGAGGAAAATTTGGATTAATTTTACTTCAAACATGCATGAAATGGCTTTTTATTCTTCTTATTTTCTTTCAAAGTGTGCTTTAATTCTTGATTAGTTAATTTTTCTCATTGACCTTTTGCCTTTTTTTGATGCTTGTCCCTAATATAACATTTAATTAATTAGGTTGAATTAGGACACATTGTAAGAATGGCATGAGTAGTTGAGTTCTTCTTTATTGCACCTTGACTTGTTACCTTGTTGGTTGATTTAGATGAAAATTGTAAGAGGAAATTAATGCATATCACCTTAATAATTTTCATGCATAGTGTGTTAATTTTTCTGGAACTTGCCTTGATGAATATATTTGAGTTGAATTGTTGAGTTGAATGTACTAAGACAATGAAAGTGATTATGTTTGACCATTTAACCTCTTTCTCTCTCACAAGAGAGAGAGAGAGAGAGAGAGAGAGAGAGAGAGAGGCTTGATTACTCTGCTAATCACTAAAATAAAGTGATTGTGAGTAGGGATAATAACTATCTAGGTTTGTGAATGGCTGAGTAACTGGCTACATTTATCACAAATATTTGTATTCGCATAAAAAGGTCAGACGACATTCTAGACAAATTGTGGCTGGCTGCGTAACTGGGTGCATTTATCACCAATGTATGAATTCACATAAAATGGTTGGTCCATGCACTGAATTTTGTGCCAAAAAAAAAAAGTAGAGAGATTGAGTAAAGTTTTTCCCTTTCATCCCTTATGTTTTCTTGCATTCAACTTGCTATTCTTCTATGAATATGTGATATCATTGCAGGTTTTTGATAGTTATCCTTCTATGTCTTGACTTAAAATAAACTTAATGAAGAAGTATTAGATCCCTTTTATATTTCAAGTTCAAAGAGATTGCCAGAGTGATGGTTATTTGTGTGATTTATACGAGTTCTTTCTATGAAGTACATGTTCTTACTTGTATCTTGATTCAACCCTCCAAAATGTGATAAATTGAACTATTTGAGGAAAAGTTGAGAAATAGGAAGAAAGGATTGTGAGAAAGATTGATATATTGGAACTATTGTATGCTTGAGGACAAGCATTATCTAAGTGTGGGGGAATTTGTTAAGTTGCATTTTTGACTTTTTATTTGTATAATTTTCCTTTGTGATTAATAATAAAAATGCTTTATTGTTGGGTTTTAGCTTTCATTTTATATTTTGTGAAGCAAATTGAAGATTCAAGCTTATGCAATAAAAATCCAGCATTTGACATGTTTGGAGCAAAGATTGCATTCTCGAGGAGATGAGGAACGGAAGAAGGAAGTAATTTGAGTGTGGGCATGTCTGGCTTTCCAAGACTATTATGTAAAATTTGATTTGAAAGCATTCAATCTACTTTGGCAGTTGTATATATTTGGAATATTTTAATTTTATTTCTTTAATTAGGATAATTTGAGTTTCCTATTATGATAGAACTCTTATTAGTTTCCTAGTTGCATTAGGAGTAGTAGGCTATTTATAGGGAATTAGGTATCTTTCATAGGAAGCTTTTTCAGTCTTTCATTCAGCATATTTTTATTTCTCCTGCATTTTTCTCTCAAACATGAGTTGTTAAACTCTTCTTCTAGCCGAAGGGATTATCGAAGTTTTGGTTATTCAATATTTGTGAGATCTAAATAGTTTTATTCATATTTCTTAGTTCTTGAATATTTATTTATCTTCTATTTTCATTACGATTATTCAGGTTTATTGAATTTATGGCCCAAATTTGATAGCTTAGAATAATTGTTCTCTCAATTAGAACATTAAATCTGTAATTGTTTAATTGTTCTAATACTTGTGGCAATTAACATAGTTATGTGTGGTGACCACATGCATGCTTTATGTTATGTGGATAGACAATCTAGTCTAAATGAACCCCACTTGTGTGTGTTTGTTGCCTAGGGCTAGGTTTTTCTAGTTTTTCTAATGCTGTTGATAAATTAAATCCTAGGAGCATTTCTTTAGAGTTGTTTATTGGCAAGGGAAATAACTAACGAGCTTCTCTTAGTTATCGAAATAATAAGGAGAGATTGGTTATTAGGGTGTTCGAGTAACTATAACCAGTCTATTCAAGAAATGAGGAATTAATCTTTGCATCAATGATCAGATTTGTGAACCAAATTGAGATTTTACCTTAGGCTAGATTCTATTCTTATTGATTTCTTACTTTATTTGTGATTTATTTTACTTTTAAGATTCTAGGTTTTCATTTTTATAAAAATCCCCCATTTTATTTTATTTTACTTAGTAAACTTGAAAGAAACAAAATTTACCACTCTCTATGGAATATGAACCGACTCACCACTAATTGCAAATCATATTTCTAGAGTAGGAATTTATTTTTGTTGGATTCAACACCCATCAGAAGGCTTGACCAAGCTCAAGCCAGAGTTCGGGCTCATAAGTTAATAGATGAGCCAAGATTGAACATGCAAGATTTAGGCTCAACTTAACTCATTTACACCTCTATTACCAATTTCAAATAGTGTGTTTTGATATTAATTATATGCCAGCTGAAAGATAAATCTAAGTATTGAAATGGATCGACTAAATTTAAAATTTTTATTCTAAAAATTGTATAAGGTCTTTTATCATGTAAACACTAGTAGTTCATAGTCAGAGTAAGTTTAAGTCCATGGTCATATTAAATCTGGATTTCAAAGTCTTTTAAATTTATTCTAAGTACAACTAAGATTAGACTCAAAATAAGTAGTTGAAAATTTTTTATTAATAGATGATAAATTTGGTGTAGAGTAATATTCACTTGGCCAAATAAATATGTGGCGTGTGTATATATAGTTGGAGACAATCACAAACGCACACCATGACACATATAAAGTAATCAAAATTCAAAATGTATTAATGTTGTTCTATTATGACATAAATAGAAAATGCACTTTTTCAACTAAATTAAAGTATTAGAAATTAATATATATATATATATATATGTGTGTGTGTGTGTGTGTGTGTGTAAATATTATTGCTCTTGTTCAACTTCCCAAATTGGATTAAATTCATTTGAATGAAAAACAAAATTATATTCAAATCAGCATATCTAATATTAAAACCAATATTTATTTATATTTTCATATTATACACAAAAAGAAAGTAGAGCGTAAATTGATGTTCATTTTCTTTTCTGTTTCATTTTTTTTTTTTGTTTGGTATAAATTATTTGTGTTTCGCTTTTATAGTTGACTTGTTATAACAGCAAACATTCATCAGAGAAATGACAGCCAAATGAAATTTACAAAAGATACACAAAACACCGGTTACATATTGAGTATGAGAATTATAATAAAGAGTGATTATATCGTGACGGATACTTTAAATATGCACTCCACTCTATAAATACTCTCATTTATTTATTTATTCAGCATTTTGAAAACTATAAATTTGAGTAACTATAGTTTGGGGGTATGCTAGATAATTATATTCCAATTGGTTAACCATTTCATTTGAATCATCATGATAAGAACAAAAAGAAAATGAAATGAAAAAGCAGAAGATTGCCTCAATTTCATTGTTCACATAAATTTTGTTATCTTCAAAATTAAATAACAAGACAAAGAAAAATAATAGAAAAATTGAATTTATATTAAAAAATAAAAGAGAATGACAAGTAAGACAAATATTAGAGAAAAATAAATTCCCTAACAAAAATAATCCCCTGATTCTTCTTCCCATATATGATCCAAGGGCTTGAAGCTTGTTCTTGGATATAAACTGTAGTATCTTTTGACTTGATAAAAGAACACTACAAAATTTCTTTGAACTCAAACCTTGATTCTGATATCAAAGGACTTAGTAACTTGATGTTTTGAAGAGATATAGGACCTTTCTAGTAGCAATACTTCATCGCAGCAAAAACTTGAAGTTTGAAGACTTGGAACTTGGATATGAGAATATGACTATGTGAGTATAAGAATGTGTCCTTGAACACTCCTTTATATAGGTGTTTAGTAGTAGACCCCCCAAATGATTTGAACTTTTTTTATAGTTATCTCTTTGACACACATGTTAAGAGACAATATCAAATATTTTGATTTGATTTATCCATGGACATAGATGCACAATTTGTCATAATTTAGCTAGCCCGAAATTGTTAGGCTACCAAATTTTATTTGATTGATGTGATACATCACCTTGATACTTGTTGATATTTGATTTGTGCATAAAAATAATATTAGAGTATTAATTAAAATTATTTATTTATTTTTCAAAATCAAATTTAATAAATCTAATACATAAATAAAAAAATTTAAATTAAAAACTAATATATTATTTAAGCTATCTACAAATGCCCTCGAAAGTGAAAAGTGATTAATAGTTAAATGCAATGTTACCAATAAAAAAAATTAAAAAAGGGTAACAAACAAGGAATGCCGCTCTGCGCCGAATTTTTCTTCTCTCTCCTTTTTTTTATTTTTATTTTTTCTTTTTTTAATAGGTATGGCCCATCAATTTTCCCTTAATGCAACCTACGAAGCAAAAAATTTCCTCTTTCAATTTTAACAAGAGACTCATCAGTAAGTTTTGGCAGAACTCTACTGCTAGGATTTTTTTCTTGTCAATTTCTTTTTCTTTTCTTTTAGCATGTAAATCCTTCTTGAATCTTCCTTACTTCTGAATAGAATTAAGCTCATAGCAACCCTTATGCCCCGCAGGTGAAAAACTTCCAATGTCTCAGACTCTTTTTTTTTTTCTTTTAAATTCATCTGAATTGGGATTTGATTTAATCTTGGACTCTGAATGCTAATGAAATTGAATAACTCAAAATGAATACTATAAGAAGCGACTCAAATGAGCAATAAACATCAATTGATTGATAGTTGAAGAATTCTTCGGTAAGCTTCATCCGGAAAAGCAGCGGCCTTTACCTTCTTCATTCACGCACGAGAGCTATTTGTAATATTGCCTCAATGACATTGAATCATTCTTACTTCTTCCATTCATCTAAAAAAAAAATCTTCCATTCATCTTGTTAGGATTCCTTCCTAGGCTGTTTTGATTATGACCGATCTTTCATATATTATCTTTTCCATGTTAGCTTGTCAACAGGTTTGGAAAGATTCAAACACAACAACTAGCTATTGCATCAATCAAGGAGAGTTCTCCTTTATTTTATGGAAAGATGTAGTTGTCTCTTTGAAGAAGGAAATATGCAAAATTCATGGCCATAATTTGTCAATGTATACATGGTAGTATATTGAACTAGCAAAGGTTATTTAACTAGTAGCAAACTTACAAAAGAAGGATACAGATCACAATATGCTTAAATAGGCAATATTGCTAGCAAGAAGTTGAGTGAGTGTTCTGGAATACTTGCTATTATTCAGACAGAGTGTTTGCTACTTTTGATCAGCCTCTGTAGTAGATCCAGTAATTAAGTTCCAGTTGGTACTTTGTATTTTGTAACTATTTATTCCTAATCATTAAATACAGGTTAAAATTCTAAGTTTTTTGGCTTAAGTAGTGCATGTAAGCTTGGCAAACCACTATAAATACATTGTATCATTTACATTGTTGCTTATTTCTTTCTGTTATCTTTGGAGCTTGGTTATATCTACGGTTCCAGTTAACTGTGTTAATTAATCATCTTGTTATTAAGACTCACTTGAGTCAATTTTCCTTTCTTGAACCTATAATATTTCAATTGGCATCCGAGCTAGGTTGATTTTTTTCTAATGGCCACCTCTAGTTTTGATATCTATGCAGAAGGTCAATCCCATACCCGTCCACCCTTGTTTGATAGAACTAACTACTACACATCAAAAAATAGAATTCAAGAATTTTTCATAGCACTAGACTATGATCTCTAGAGCATTGTCATTGTTAGGCCCCTTATTCCAATTAATTTTGAAATGTCTGCAGAGGGAAGATTGGAACTTACTACAAAAGATAAGAAAATCCTTTCAAAAAATGTTAAGGAAAAAAATATTTTGTTGTGTGCCCTTGTTAAAGAAGAATACAACCTACTCTTCAGTAAAAGAAATGTGGGACATGTTGCAATTACCCATGAAAGAACCTCTCAAGTAAAATTTGAAAGAATTGCTCTTTTAACTCACCAATTTGAAATGTTCTCAATGAAAACAAGTGAATCAATAAGTCAAATGTATGCTTGTTTTATGGAAATTGTGAACCCAAAGTTTGCTCTGGGAAAAGTCATATTCTAAATTGAGTAAGTCAGAAAAATATTGTATTCTTTGCCTAAAGAATGGAATCCGAAAGTGATAGCCATCCTTGAAGCAGAGAATTCAGAATAGATGACCATGGGTGAACTTATTGGCTCTCTCACCTCACATGAAATGACACTCTTAAGTAAGTGGAAAAAACGCTGAAAGTAAAAACAAGAAAAACATAGCTTTCAGTGCTGAAGATGGAGACTAGAATGATAACTTCGGAGATCTTAATTAGGAAACATTAAATGAGGAAATTGCGATGGTTACAAGGCAATTAAGGCAACTTACTCATGTAAAAGAAAAATTAAAAAAGGATTCAAGATCCAACTACAAGAGAAATGAATACTAGAAGCCAAAACAAATCATATGCTATAAGTGGCATGAAGTGGCACACAAGAGACTAGACTGTCCAAAATTAAGAAGAAGTCCTAAACCTAAAAGAAGTTCTAGACTAAGAGCCATGACAATTACGTGGGAGGACTTTGACTCTAATCAATTTGACATTGAAGACAACTGACAAATGGCAGACATATAGGTAACCTTTAACTCTGTAAGTGATTATGAAAGTTTTGAGTTTGATCATGAAAGTACCAATTCATTTAACATGTATGCTGAATTTCATAATCGATTAACTGAATTAGAAATAGAGTTAAATTCTCTTAAGGATCAATTATAGAAAACTATTAATGAAAAATAAGAAATAGTCCATGTTTATAACAATATTATAAGAAAAGAATCAAAAGAGAAATAGAATAATTCAAAAGAATAAAGAATTAGAAGAAGAACAAGTATAAATCTTTCTAGAAGAGAATTATTCACTAAAGAGAAAATTAAAAGGAAAAATTCCACTCATAAATAGAACTCCTAAAAATTCCACAATTTGTCACATTTGTAACCATGTGGGTCACTTATCCTATAAATGTCCAATAAGAAGATATATTGGAACTAAATATATGTGGATTAAAAAATCTAACAAACCAAGACCTAATAATTAGTGGGTACCTAAGAATTTCAACATTTGTGATGCAGGAGCCAACGAAGAATACAAGCAAAAAACAGTATCTGGATAGTGGATGTTCCAGACACATGACATGAGATAATTCATTTTTTCAAATCTATAGGAATTTAATAGGGGTAATATTTTATTCGCAAACAACACCAAAGGCAAGATCATTGGAAAAGGAAGGTAGGAAAAAACACTGGAATTTCCATTGAAAATGTCTGGTTGGTAGAAGGACTAAAACACAATATGCTAAAAATCAGCCAATTAAGTGAGAGTGACTATCAGGTATATTTTCAACCCTCATTTTATATTGTCTCAAAAAATGATGAAACTATCTTCACTGCCACTAGAGATAGAAACATTTGCTATATTAATCTAAATGATCTCATAAATCTAAATGTAGAATGTCTTATTGCATCTGAAGATCCTAGTTGGACATGGCATAGACGTTTAGGTCATGCAAACATGAAGTGTTGAATCACATTGTTAAAAAGAATCTTGTAAGAGGTATTCCCAACCTAAGCTTTAGTAAAAACAAAGTTTACGATGCTTGTGTCAAAGAAAAACAAATAAAAACCTCTTTTAAACCTATAAATGATGTGTCATCCTCACAATCGCTTGATCTTCTTCACCTAGATCTTTTTGGACCAATGCAAACTCAAACACTAGGTGGTAGTAAATATGTGCTTGTAATTATGGATGATTTTTTTCTATTCACTTGGGTATGATTTTTTTCTCACAAGAATGATGCATTAAAGTCTTTTATTCCACCCATAAAGAAGCATGGAATGAAAAAGGTAATACTATTAAGACCATAAGAAGTGATCATGGATTGGAATTTGACAATACGAATTTCGATAATTTTTGTGATGATGTTTAGAACTTTTCTACTCCTAAAGATCCCAACAAAATGGGTAGTTAAAAGAAAAAATAGGGTACTCCAAGAAACCGTGCGATCAATGCTAAATGAATATAGTCTTCCAAATATTTTTCTGGGAAAAGCAATTAACACAGTATGCTATGTCATCAATAGAGTTTTTCTCATACTTTTTATCAAGAAGACACCATATGAAATGTGTAATGAAAAGGCTTAAAACATTTCCTACTTTTGAGTCTTTAGATGCAAGTGTCACATTCTCAATGATAGCGACCCTAGAGGAATTTGATTCAAAATCTGACGAAGGTATTTTTGTTGGATATCAATTTATAGTAAAGCATATAGAGTATTTAACAAATGAAAAAGGGTAATTCAAGAAATCATTCAAATTATAATTGATGAAACTAACTCCTTAGCTGCCAAGGAAACCTTGAGCATTGAATCAACAAGAGTTAAACAAGTTATTGAAGTTACACGACAAGATAAAGACACTGACATATCCAAAAGGGACGAACTTTCAACAAATGACACAACTAGAAGTTCCAATCTTGATGGTGATGAAAAACTAAGAAAATTCAAACACTCCTCCAGTCATCCAACCAATAATATAATAGGGGATCCCCAAGCAGGAATTACCACAAGATCTTGTGCAAAAAAAGAACTTTGAAATGTTACTAACATTGTGTTTCTCTCTCTTACAAAACCCAAAAGCATTAAAGATGCCTTAAATGATGAATCCTGGGTTAAAGCTATGAAGGAAGACTATCACATATTGATAAAAACAAACTTTGGAAGTTAGTTGAGAGACCCTTAAAACACATCGGAACTAAATGGGTGTTTCGCAATAAATTGGATGATAAAGGTAATATTATCAAAAATAAGGCAAGATTAGTTGATAAAGGATACTCTCAACAAGAGGGTATTGATTATGATGAAACTTATGCACCTGTTGCATGACCTAAGTCCATTCACATGCTTTTGGCTTATGCATCTCATAAATATTTTCCTTTATTTCAAATGGATGTGAAAAGTGCTTTCTTAAATGGATTTATAAAAGAAGAAGTTTTTGTTCAACAACCACCTAGATTCTAAAACCCCTCTATTCCAAATCATGTTTTTAAACTCTCAAACAGCTCTTTATGGCTTAAAACAAGCCTTTAGAGCTTGGTACAAACATTTAAGCAATTACCTTGTATCAAAAGAATTTAGTATGAGTGCAGTTGACACCACTTTATTCACACAAAAAATTCTCAAAATGACATTTTACTAGTGTAAATTTATCTAGATGACATTATTTTTGGGGGGGGAAATTGAATAATGTGAAGCTTTTGTTACATGCATGCAAACAGAATTTGAAATGAGTCTTATAGGGCATCTCAATTTCTTTCTTGGTCTCCAAATTAAACAAACTCCTCAAGGAATTTTTCTTTGTCAAGAAAAATATACTAGGGAACTACTGAAAAAATTTCAAATGGAAGACTGTAAGGTAACATATGTTCCAATAGCACCTAACACCAAGCTGGAATTTGATCCATCCGAGAATAACATTGATGAAACTTTGTACCAAGGAATGATTGACAATTTGTTATAATTAACTGCAAGTCAACCAGATATATCATTTTCTACCAACTTTTGAGCATGATTTCAAGGAGATCTAAAGGAATCACATTTGAAAGTTGTTCAAAGAATCCTTCAATATTTATAAGAATCACCTCAACTAGGTCTCTGGTATCTTCAATCAAACTCCTTTACTTTTATTGGATTTTTTAATGTTGATTTTGCAGGATGCAAAATTGATCTCAAAAGTACCATTGGAACTTGCCAACTTCTTGGCCAATGTCTAGCATGTTTGTGTGGCAAAAAACAAAACGTTGTCAGTCGATCCACCACAGAAGCAGAATACATGGCACTAGAAAATTGCTAAACCCAAGTAATATGGATGAAACAAATACTTCGTGATTTGGGGTTAATTTTTTTGTGTGTTCTATTAATTGTGATAACATTAGTGCAATTAGCATAAAAAAAAAAAAATCTTGTTCATCATTCTCACACAAAGCACATAGAAATCAAGCATCATTTTACTATAGACCATGTTGCTAATGGAGATATTTGCATCTATCATGTGGATACCACCAATCAACTAGTTGACATATTTACTAAACCATTAGTCAAGGAAAGATTTTGCTTTCTTAAAGAAAAATTAGGGATGAAAAATTTTCCAGCGTAATTTGCATACAAAAATAGAATGTTCTAATTTTTTTTCCTAAAACTAAAACTTACTTACTTTATCCTCTCTTCATTAATACGGTCCTATTTTCCTAACAAATCTTTTAATTATACTTTCAATTGCCTAATTTGAATCAAACTATCTCAAATTAAATTTGAATCCTATAATATCTAGCATGACCTTTCGTATACCTAGAAACATCTTCCTTCCCTAAAACTCTATTTTCCTCAATGATCTCTCACTTACTCCCTCTCCATCATGAAAATCTACTGATACACCTTGCAACACCGTATCTCCACCATCTATCCATTGTTGTCTTTGAAAAGCAACTCTTCTTTTAGTTCCTCCAAGGGAAGTAGAAGCCTGTCATTGTTGTTGCCTCATCGTCTTTGACACTAAATTTGAACACTCATCACCATAATTCCTACATGCACTATCATTTGGTCACACCCATTCCTCCACTAGTTATACCCCTCATCGTTCCCCCGTCATTAAAACTCTTATTCTCTATTCACCTAATCATGTCTCTCCAGCAAACTTTAATGGCTCATCCATCCACAATTGGGATTTTAACTCTATTCCCACCATCGTAAAATTTCATGTTCCTTACTTTTACATGGACATAGCCTCTCACATCAAAAATAGGAATATCAATAAGGGACGTGCAATTGACGTTTCTACGCTTCCACCATTACCTATGTTTGACTGGGTTGACTGTTTAGGCTGAAGAGATGTGATGAGTATTGATGAGCCAGCCTACCCATTTCTAGTTTGGTTATTTAATACCAATCTCACTTTTGAAGAAGACCCGATAACTCATTCTCTCATTTGTCATTCGAATGTTTTGGGGGGTTCATAATACTCTCACTATGGAGAAAATTAATTAGTATCTTAGTTTAAATAATTCTAGTGTAAAATTCTTTATTTTTGGGGAATGTTGCTCTGATTCTTGTTTTGATTTATCCCATGCCATGTCCTTGTTGTGGAATGGCCAATCTCCTAAGTTAGCTGGAGGGGAAGCTATCAATAAACTTCAAATTGATCATTTTTTTTATGCATTAGCTAATTACTATTATCTTACTATCAAATACCTCCACAAGTGGTGGGCATTTCACTAATACGAACAAACTCTCAGTCTTTCTTCTTTACATGGCCTTAATTGGACAATCTGTGAATGTTGGTTATATACTTACCTACATACATTATGCACTCCATCACCATTCCAAAAATCTCTCTGATGGCATGTTGCTTATTCGCATCTTTAAGCAAGAAAAAATCTTTTTACCTTCTTCCTGGATTGAAAAACCACATGAATGAAAAATTGTTGCCCTGAATAGTCTAAAAAAATATGCAAATTCGGTATGAGGATGGTATGTGGTTCAAAGGAATTTTTACTTTTTTTGTGATAGTCTTACCCTTACTCCTAAGCAACAATCTCATTAGAACACTAGAAAAGGGCCTCTTTATATTATCCTAGACTCTGTCTATGGCTGCATCTGATGTAATCACCTCCAAAAAGTGACCCATTCCTCCTGATATTCCAGTTAGCAAGCTTATCAATTTTGTTGAAACTCTTTCTAGAAAATTTGATTCTCTACAAACACAACTCGCTAAACATTTAGCCACCACTATTACAACTCTCAATACTCAGGTCACTGTCCTTTCGACTAGTTTTGAGGATAACTTCCACATGTCACACCACCGCATTTCAAACCTACATCATGAGCCCAAGGAACTTTATTGCAGTCTTTAGAAACACTCTCGTGACAGCTAATTTTTGGAACTTGGTTATATCTAAGATTCTAGTTTACTGTGTCAATTAATCATCTTGTTATTAAGACTCACTTGAGTCAATTTTCCTTCTTTGAACCCTATAATATTTCACAACTGATAAAAATCTCCTTGCAAGCGAACAAAACAATAAAAGGAAATCTCCATATCATTCATGTCCTTATTGACATAATTGGTAATTAATAGAAAATTTTTTACTCTGTTTATTTATTTGAGTTTTCTAATCCCTTTTTTTTTTGTTTCATTTTCTTATGCTTTTCTTTCTTTTCTTTTTTTATAGGTTAGAAAACATAGCTTATTCCTAAAAATTTTGTCCATGTCCATATCAATTTGTGAAGACGTATATCAAGGATCACACAGAACTATCTTTATGTATTTATCATTGAAAGTGATAAAAACAACCTCAAAGTTAAAAGTATCAGATTGGTCATCCATAAACTAGCCACAATGATGTTCTTCATTCAATACTTCAACCTCTTAGTAACTCTATGCATATCCAAGAGTGGTCCGAAAAGGCAATAAGGAAGTGATTGATATACGTTCTAGCATTACATCTTGTTATAAGATACTTCTCTTGAAGTCCTCTCTTAATGATGCCAAAGTTACTAGCTCAGAATTTTAATTTGTAGGTTATCACCCCAACATTAATGGATGCTCATTGAGAATTCTCGCATCAAAGTTTGGCAAAGTATCTTTTCATGTAGGTTATTGGGAATGGACAAAGAATGTTCTAGGCTATCATGCAAATGCTCTTTGTCAAGCTAGGATCTATGCAGCAGTCCATGCCTTGCTTTTCACATATGTCTGCTATAAAAGCATCCCTTAAGCATTCTTTGAGGTATGGTGCTCTTCCATGAACACCTTGCACATTATTAGTAGAGACTTTTTAGTTTCTTTATGGGATCTTTGTATACTTGGTGGATTGCCTATCTGTGGAGGTTTCTATGATGAAGCTATCCCTATTGCAAAGGAGTTACTTGGTGATGACAGACATAGCCTATCTCTACTACGAAGCTGCAAATATCTATTCTTGGCTTATCATATACTCCCAAAAGACTTTGATGGTGTTCCTATTTCTGATTGGATTAGCTTTTGGTTTAGAGGACCAACAAGATACACGAAGCATCCTTTAAGGTTTTCCCAAAAACATCCACTGAGCCAAAGATTTGTCACAATCCATGTGAAAGAATTGATGCATTATTTCTGCCTCTCACTAATTAATATGATAAGCCATCTATGATGTTGGAGGTTGAAAAAGATTTTAGAGGAGAGACCTACTTGGTTGCTTTTCGTTCATGTTGGTTATGTAGTTTTGTTATACTAAATCGCAAAGCTAATATCATCCGTGCAATTATCTTCAAGGTTGCTAGTAGAATAGCAAATGGTGATTACTTTTCTTTTGCAGTTCCTGTATTGGTCAGCATCTACTAAGGTATGAGGGATATATTGACTTCATCAAGTCTTCATGAATCTTTTTCATCTTTCCCATTCATTATGTTCAAAATTGGATAGGGCACTACCTTAGTACTCATTTTTTTTTTATCTAAGATTGATGTAGGAAGAGTTGAGATGATCAAATATGTGGGGGAGAGCATGGTCAAATATTTTGATCTTTTAGAGGCACGAGATTCCTCAGTATCAACCCTTCAGCCATTCAAAATCTACGCTTATTTCCACACAAGCAGTTCACAGTAATAGATGGCCCATGCATCCCAAATATTTATAAAGACCTTTTTATAGCTTTATGTTCTAACTATTTGACATTTCAATGTGGAAAAAAGAGCTTATAGCTTTCATAAATTTAGTCAACAATGTGGATTTTGTCAATACATCTCAAGTAGATTAAGCAAAGAAATCCTTACTTGTGATTTGTGCGAGCTCGTTCAACTTTGGCAGTCATGTACCTTACTGAGCACATCTTATAAAATTATCACTCCTATTAATACCTTTTCCTTTCCATTGGCCACAGAGGAATATGTGGACTGGTGGGACAAACGCTATAAGGCTTCACAAACAAAAGGTACTAAAATTGTTCTCAAATTAATCAAAAAGATGTGGAATCAAATTTTGGTCAATCCAATCAACTTAGGGAGAGAGTTGAACATCATGCATTTGAGCTTAGGCACCTGGAAAGAATCCATCTCATCCTAAACAACTAAACAATCCTTAATGAAAGATACCAAAATAACCTAGCAGCTTCACCTCTTCAAAATCGAATTGTTTCAAGGCAAGTTGAAGGAAGGAATTTGGAGTCCAGGGAGTATAACATTGCTGTCCATGCTAAAGTGCCATCTAAAATATGTTGTAGCTTACTCAAAGTTTCATCCCCCATACTTATATCCACTAATGCTCCAATGGAAGGAAATGAAATAATTCTTGTGCTTTTTTACTCAAATGATGACTCTAGCAATCAATGCATACTCAAAAAGAAACTAAAGGTTTTGGATTTAGATAGCATCAGTATTAATTCAAATTTCTTTGTGGATGTCCAAAGTTCTTCTTTATCTTTGGATGAATTAGCAAAATATGTAAAGTTTTTTTTTAATATATATATCATGCATTTTTTTTTTATATTTGCCAATCCATTGCACTAATCCCTTCTCCTTTTCTTCTTCTTTTTCTTCTTGCTTGTAGATCTTGTACCAATCCCAATAACATCAAAAGGTAGCATTGGTTCAATAAATAGGGCCAATCCTCTTGACTTTCTTGAAACAACCATTCCTCAACTTTTTGATAATGCCATGCAAGCTACTCATGATACTACTAATTCTAATAAGCTACCAAAGGTAACATTACACGAGATTGCAAATGAGAAAGCTTTTGCTAAGAAGGCCATTTGAAGCTCCATTCTGAATTTTGTCCTTGAGTTATAAAGACTAAAGCTGATCAAATATTAGTCAAATTCTATTGAGAACGAATATGTTAAGAAATTATGAAAACTCCATTTAAGCAACTTCAGAGATAAAACCAACAATTGCTGATTTGATCATAGAGATGATATTATACATAAAAAACACATAATCTCTAGAGAACTACTTGAAATCTTTCTTTCAAGGTGCTTCTAACTACACAAATGTTAAGTTAAATTCAATTTTAAAAAAAACACAAGAAACCTATGAGAAAGTACTATTTTTTGCACAACAGGATCTTTTTAAGGCCAAGGCAATGGAAAGTGAAAGAGTTGAGGAGGTGAATGGTCTCAAGGATGAACTTTTTCAAATCACCAAGTAGTAAGAGGAGTTAAGAACACGATTTTTCAAGTTAAGTAGTAAGAAAGAATTTGCAAACTCATCTCCACGAGGCTGAAGAAACTTGTCCACTATTCAAAAAGAAGTGGTCACCAAGAGAGATAAAATTTCAAAGCTTGAGGACACTCCATTGACCAAGAGGTTGAGGCTTTAAAGAGAATGGAGGCACTACATGAAAAATCTCACAAGGAACTAGTAGCTTTTGATATGCTTGCGTGAGCACTTAGCTACTTAGAATTGTTTTTTTTTTTTGGGGGGGAGGGGGGGTTTCTTTCTTTCTTTCTTTCTTTCTTTTTTTCATCATTGATGTAAAATAACACTTGATTACTACATATGCAATAAAAAAATTGTACTTTTTATAAATTCTCCTTATGAATTCTTTTTTTTTCGTTTATCTAGTATTTTTTTCAAATTGATGCCAACTTCAAACAAAAGTTGTGTTACATGCCCCCAATATTTGAATGCAAAACTTAAACTCACGAGTAAACTTGGCAATCAAATGAATAAACCAAACTTATTATAGTTGAACATGGAAACAATCAAAACTTTCTCCAATGATATGCTTGAACTTGATAAATCATTCAAAATTACTCCAATGATCTGATTGAACTTGGGAAGTAAGTCATCCAAATTTGCTCTAATGAGATGATTGAACTTGAGAAGCCATCCAAACTTATTCCAATGATGTGATTGAGCTTGGCAAGCCATCCAACTTCTTCAAATGACATGATTGAACTTGAAAAGTAAGTCATCCAAATTTGCTTTAATGATATGATTGAACTTGGGAAACCATCCAAACTTATTCCAATGATGTGATTGAACTTGGCAAGCTATCTAAACTAATTCTAGTGATGTGATTGAACTTGATAAGCCATTCAAACCCCCCCTCCCCCCGCTTTTTTTAAAATGATGTGACTGAACTAGAGAAATAACCCTCAAGTTGCCTATGTACCCTATCAAGGCGATCAAGTTATTATATAGTTCAAAGAGAACATTTTTTTTAAGGGGTGCTGTTTATAGTTTATACTCATGCGGGCTAGGAGTATCCATTACTTAACCACCTTAGACTAGGTAGGGTATTTAACATTTTATCCACACGAAATACCTTCAGTGAGGTAAGTTAGCAGTTTAACCACATGTATTGCCTTTGGTGGGCACCGTATATAGTTTATACTCATACGAGCAAGGAGTAACATGTAGTTTAGGCTCATGCATCAAGAAGCAATATGTAGCTTAGGCTCATGAGTCGAGGAACAAATTTTCTCATGGATAATATCGCTTAAAAAACTTGCCATTTATGGGGCTTATGTGCAATTCATCTTTGTTAACCAACTAGTAAGCACTGTTGGTGTAAACTTCTTTTACCATATATGGACTATCCCATTTTGACATGAATTTACTTTCCATTCGCTGGTGATGGTAATGGGCCTTCTTACTGCCAACACCAAATCTCCAACTTGGAAAGATCGCAGACAAAATTTCTTGTTAAATGCCCTTGTCATACGTGCTTGATAACATTCAAGTTGTTGTTGCACTTTAAGTATTTTCCCATCAAATGCTTTCAATTCCCCAAGTTGAAGGCAAACATTGTCTTTAATAGTAAGTCCGTCTTGAATCGCTATATGAAATGAGGGTATTTGACTTTCAAGAGGGAGAATAGCTTCGACTCCATAAACTAGTGAATATGGAGCAGCTTGGGTAACAGTCTGAAGAGTTATTCGATATGCCCAAAGAGCCTCCCCAACTTTCTCATGCCAATCTCTTTTTGATTATGACACCATTTTCTTCAATAGGTTGCATAAAGTTTTATTGAATGCCTTTGCTAAACTATTTGTGGCCATGTTGTATATCGAGGAGTTATATTACATGAATCCAAATTGTGCGCAAATTTTGTTCATCAACTTATTGTAGAAAGACTTTCCATTATTAGTAATGATGTAACGAGGCACCTCATTCTTGTAAATCAGATTACAACGAATGAACTCAACAATAGTTTCTTTCTTCACTTTCTTAAGGGGAATCACCTCTATCTACTTGGAGAAATAGTCTGTAGCTGCCAACATGTAAGCATAACCAGCTAACAACTTAGGAGTAATAGGGCCTACAATATCAAGACCCGATGCATCAAACGACCATGAAGCAATTGTGGGATATAAGGGTTCAGGATGCTGATGTATAAAGTTAATATCACTACAACAAATTGCACTTTTTGTAACAAAAATTTGGGTAACAAAGTAAAAATTCATTACAAAATCATGATTTTTTGTAACCAAACTGGAATTTTGTTACTAAAGCACTCATCTTAAGTAGTAAAAAAAAAAAAAATTGTTACCTTTAATAAATATTTGTTGCCCAAAATTTTTATTCTTTTGTAACTAAAGAAAAATTTGTTATGAAAACTAAAGTATTGTCACAAATAATTTTTCCCACCTTTTAGGAGGACATATTTGTAATGAAAGTTTTTACTTTTTTGTTACGTTAATAAATTTGTTACAATTAAGTTTTATAGTAACAAATATATTTGTTACTACAATTAATAATTTACCTTCTAAATTTTTTTTCCCTCCAAAATTTTGTTATATGAAAATGGTAACAAATACTTTTTTTTTTTTACTAATTTTTAATCACAATTAAATAAATTCCACCTAAAATTTATTTCCCTCTAAAAGTGTATTCCCTCCAAATTTGCTCCAAAGTTTCTTTCTTCAAAATTTTGTTCCCTCCATAAATTAATTTAATTTAAAGTGTAAAAAATATTTTAGTTATTAATATCACATGTCATCACAATTAAAAATTTCCTCCAAAAATTGGCACCTCCCTATATGCCCATGTGTCAAGGGTCGCCCTCGCCCTCGAGTCCCTTGACCATCTACAGGACACTCAGGCCGCCCCTTCGGCCCCACAATCAACCTGCATCAATGGACTTTCACTCCAAGGAGTTCATCTACCGTGTCCTAGGTGTAGGCCTTTTCTTTTGTTTTCCCTCTTGTAAATATGTAGGTAGGATGCTGCCGTTTTGTTGTAATTTTCAACTTTTCAATATCTAGTGCTGTTACAATAGAAATCTTTTTTAGCCTATTATAAGGGGGAATGCGTAGTTGAAGATGAGATGTACTGTACTTTGCTAGAGTCCCCCTCAACGTCTGTCGTTGCTCTGGCAATTGTAAATGTTATAATGCTATTTTCATCAATGAATGCAAGCTTTCTTTCTAGTTGATCGTGCCTCTTAAAGCTTTCCTATTTACTGACGGTTATCGAGCTTAACGATGGTTGGGCTCTTGTTGGTAGACGGTTATCGAGCTTGATAGTTTTGGGCTCTTGTGGGTTGTCAGTTATCGAGCTTGACAATAGTTGGGCTCTCATTGGTTTTAGTTATCGAGTATTGGCGGACGTAGCTCCCGAGCGGCCAGCTACTAGCCGCACAGTGCGCTACTGTGCATACTCTTAAGGAGTGCCTTGTGAGAGGTGGTATCAGAGCCTCGGCTCTTGATCCACGAGGTCGAGGCGATGGCACTAGAACCTGCAGCTTTTGCAAATGTGGTGGGGCAAGAAAATGAAGCCCCAAGATGGGTTAGTACTACGAAACAGTGATTGGATGCACTGGAGGATGAGAACTCCAGATTGCAATACGTGGTCGAGACCTTAGAGGAGAAATTCGAGGGACTGGAGGCAGAGATCACGGATCTCCACTCACAGTTGGGTGAGAGTA
>JACGDI010003462.1:900309-910615 GCA_014898725.1 Jacaranda copaia | reverse complement strand
CTAATTATTCATACATTTATACTTATTTTTTCTATTTATACTTATTCACATATAATATACATATATATAAATTTATCAATAAAATTTTAATTACTTTTAATTTTATCTATTTATTCATTCCAAATTAAATAGTATTTAATATTTATAAAAATATATAATATAATTTTTTATTCATACTTATATACATATATATATAGTGTGTGTGTGTGTGTATACACCACAAGAAAATAGGTTAATTGCAGCATATATTTTGCGATGATTTGTCTCAATTGTTGCAAAATATTAATTTGATGGTGGTTAAGCGACAATTATCCAACCCGCCGTGGAATTCATAATAAATGGTAGCAGTTAGTGTAACCACCACTAAATGAATAACTCCGCGCCAATTTTTCCACACCATCGCAATTAATAATATTATTTCTTTTTCTTATTAGATTGCCATTTGTTTTTTACTTTAAAAGATTTTGTTCATAATTTTTTAATATATATATATATGTAATGCCAATTATTTTTGATAAATATTTTTTTTATAAATTTCTAAAATAAAGTGTTTTATATTATAAACTCTTCTACAAAATGTAAAGAGGTATTTACTTAATTATTTTTAAAATTTGAACATACTCCTATAATAATTTAGACCGTATGAATTTTATGTTTTTATTTTATTCATACATTGCAAGGCTTATTTTGAAAGACAAAATCTAATATTTTTATAAGCATAAAATTTTTTTATAATATATTTTCATTAAAAACTTAGCCAAACATGCATTTAGTCTATATTTTTACTTGTCTGTTAATATTATATATTTTGATTGAAGAAATAAATTATTATAGTATTTTCTTTACCCAATACTCACAATGCAAAAATATTGCTCCTTTACCGAACAATTTATATATACATATATGTAATAAATTTGTTTCATTCAACTATATTATATAATTATCCCACACTTTCTATTTATTTCTTTTAGTCACTATTTGATACACTTATTTTATTTATTCAAATGACAATTACTATTTTATTTTTAAAATAATAATCTTTTTCTAAAATATTCTAGTAAACTAATTATGTCATATCATTAATTTTCAAAACTTATTTTTAATAGTGTAAAAAAAATCACACCTTTTATTCTTCCGACTAATATTTTTTATAATTTTATTTTATTTATATTACAAACTAGGGGTATAAATGAGATGAGACGATTCACGAATAATTTGAGCTCGTCAGTTAAACAAGCCAAACTAAGCTTAATAAGTATAAATATCTATGCATACATCTATATTAACAAAGGTTAGCTGTAGCCAAGTTGGTAAAGTTCTTATTGAAGGCCACAACTGGTGAGGGTTCAAGGAGGGTTCGAGTCTCCATTCTAATGAATTTTGAATTTCCATTTCCAGCGAATGGGTTGTGGGTCGGGCAACGCGAGTGCATCACGGGTCGGGTAGAGCAGCTCCATTTCCAACGTGTGGGGCGGGTGCATGGAGGGTCAGATAGGTGGGCGAGCACATGCGGGCCAATTGGGTTGGGTCGGGCATGCTGCAGGTCTGGCGAGACGGCTCCATTTCCAGTGGTTGGGCGCATGCTCGTTGGGCGAGGCAGGCCAGGTGTTAAATATAACAAAATTTTTACACTCTTTTATAACAAAACTCTTAGTTAACTATTTAATTAGTAATGAAATGCTTATTTTTGAATTAAAATATTATTTAACTATTTATAACAAAATATTTTGTTACATAAACAATTAGTAACTATACTTAATGAAATAAATAATAGCATTATATTATGCATTGGTAACAAAAAAATAAAATGCAACAAAATTGCCAATGTTTTAGTAACTAAATATTTCGTTACATTATAAAATTTTATTGTAACTAATATACTTTTTTGTTACTAATATCATATTTTTGGTAACGATACATTTTGTCACCATAAGTCCAACATTCATAACGAATCTTAAATTTCGTTATCAAGACTTTTTGCAATGGGCTTTAGGGCACTAAACTTAAGTAATGAAAAATTCGTTACCAATATTTTGGGTAACGAATTTCAGCGTTATGGTAACGAAATTATTCGTTACTAAAACTATAATTTGTTGTAGTGCATGCATCTGATAAGCATCACATCTTTTCGCATAACTCATGCAATCTTTGACCATAGTAGGCCACTAGTAGTCCATCCTTTTAATTTGAAAATGAAGCTTAGGACCTGATTGGTGAGCTCCACAAACTCCAGAATGTGCTTCAACCATAGCTTCAGTTGCTTCTTCACTACTTAAACAGTGCTGATATGTACCTTTATAAGATCGACAATACAAAATATCTTTGTATAAAATGAAGTGAGATGACCTCCGAAGCATCTTCATCTTATGATAAGGGTCTTGTGGCAATTTTCCATGCTTTAGATAGTCAATCGATGATGTCCTCCAATCTTCATCTTCACCAACTAAGACTGATATTGCATTTGCATCCTCACAATGAAGCTCAATAGGTAATTGCACAATCTATCTATTGCATATTGGGATATTTGTCATTTCTTCTTTGGAAAGGGCCAAGGTAGTACCCAAGTTAGCCAATGCATCTGCCATCCTATTTTCTTTCCTCGGAATGTGACTTAGGACAATACTTTCAAATTTCTTCAATATACAAAAGGCTAGTTGAAAGTAAGGGATCAATTTTTTTTTTTAAACTTCACAAACATTTACAAGTTGATTAATAACCAATTTTGATTCACCATAGAACTTAACTTCTAAAATCTCCATTTCAATTGCCATTTGAAGCCCAACAATCACAGCCTAATATTCTATAATATTATTAGAGCACAATTCATTTAACATGATGGAATATGTCAAAACTTGCCTTTTTGGTGAAAAAAAAAATGATCCTTGCCCCTACTCCATCAAATTGAGCTGCTCCATCAAATAACATTATCCATGCTGGCAAGATCTCAACTAAAAGGGCATCATCATTAGGTAATTCATCGGATGCTTTGTAGTCTGCAAGAATGGGGTAATCTACCAAGAAATCAACAAGAGCTTGTCCTTTAATAGATTTTTAAGGTGCATATTTGATCTCATACTGATTGAATACAATAGATCACTTAGCCAATCTTCCTAAAAGCATTGGTCTTAACATCAAAAACTTGATAGGATCAGTACATGAGATGAGTCGTATGGAATATAGCGCAAAATAGTACTTTAACATTCTATTGCATAAAATAAGACAAGGCAAATCTTCTCTACAAGGGAATATTTTAACTCATATAAAGCTTTCTCCTTTCTTTCATCATTTTCTTGAGCTATGAGAGCATCAATTGACCATTCTTGTACTTTAATTACAATATCAATGGTTTTCCAGGTGTAGGAGCCTCCAAAATTGGTGGATTCATGAGGTACTTCTATATGCTCTCAAAAACATTTTCATACCTTTTATCCCACATGAAATGAGCATTTTTCTTCATTAGGTGATTAAATGGTTGGCATCTTCCCACCAAATTTGATATGAACCTTCTTATGAATGCAAGATTGCCTTGTAAACTATGCAATTTTTTAAGATTTCTTGGTGGTGGAAACTTCTGGATAGCATCTATTTTAGTAGAATCAATTTTAATTCCATGATGGAGAACTATGAAGCCAAGGAACTTACCATATGTGAAACCAAAAGCACACTTAAGTGGGTTCATCTTTAAGTTGTATTTCCTCAGTCAATAACACCACGTGGAGATCTTCCAAGTGATTCCTTCTTTTCTTAGTCTTGACCACTAGATCATCAACGTAGCACTCTATCCTTGTATGTAGCATATCATCAAAAATATTTTGCACAGCTTGTTGATAAGTTGCACCTGCATTTTTCAACCCAAAGCATCACCTTATAATAGTAAATACCTTTTGGTATGCAAAACGTTGTGCACTCCTCATCTTGTGGTGACATTCCTATTGATTGTACCTGGAGGATCCATCCATGAAATATAAAGCTTTATGGCTAGTGGTTGCGTCAACCATGAGCTCAATAATAAGTAGTGAAAAACCATCCTTTGGACATGCCTTATTCAAATCCCGAAAGTCAATGTGAATGCATATCTGATCATTTTTCTTCTTGACTGGTATGATGCTACAGATCTAAGTCGGATATTTAACTTCTCTGATAAATCTTGCATCAATATGCTTGTTGATTTTAGCTTCAATTAGAGGGATAAGCTCCGGACAAAGCACTTGCTGCAACTGCTTTATTGGACGAGCCCTACGTTTTATGCCAAAGTAATGAATTACAACTTTTGAGTCTAATCCTGGCATTTTGTTATATGTCCAAGCAAAGACATCTTTGTACTCGCTCAAGATTTTGAAGTATTATTCCTTCTCTTTTGGAATTAGAAGCTTGCTAGCAAATATAAGATAGGGCTCTTCTATCATGCTAAGATTCATTCCTTTAAGTTCATCACTAGTTGCCTATCCACCATCTTCAAGTTGTGGAAAAGCTTTTGGGACTTTATCTTCAAGAATTTCTAAATCAGGCTCTTCATTAACAACAATGTGGTTACCTTTGTGTAACTCATTATTTTCTTCATCATAAAACTGCTAAATCTTAATAACTCTCAATCTTTGGAATGTAATGCTCCATTTGCTTTTAAAACTAGGACATGCACCATTATCCATGTTAGGTAGTCTATGGCTTGTACAAAACCACTTGCCACCAATCTCTTGAATTCTTCAAGATACAGATCATGTGATGTAGGATTTAGCTCCTCTTTAACATTTGTGTAATTAGAGCTGATAGTGATTTCCATTTCATCTTCATTTGTACCTTTCTCTCCACATGAATGTTTAATGATACACTGCTTTATTTTCACAAGTCCGTCCATATTGATGACTAAGATTGTAGATTTAGCTCCATTTGGTTAAGAAAAGTGAAGAATTTGAACCTTATTTTTTGACTCCAACATATCAATCTTGTCATTGACATTCCTTTTCCTTGCTTTTGTTGCAGCATTATTTTTGAGTTGATTGAACACAAAACCTGCCAAACGTGGACCTGTATTAAGCCTACTTTGATTTTTAGCACCAAGTCTTTTAAAGATAGAAGGACGAGTAGTCAGAGTACTAAGACGATCAAATATAGAAACTCAATGATTATTTGTTCTTGCTTTTCATGTTTCACATGATTTTTCGTGGAAATACATTGGACATTAGCACATTTATTCTTCTTTTTCACATAGATCCTGACCAATTCTACAACTTTAAATCCCAAGCCAACCCTTGACTATTCAATATAAGTCTTTATCTCCTTAGTTTCTGTTGTGTTTCACTAAGTCCATGAACTTTTTCTCCACTTAGTTAGGTTTAAACTCACTTAGATTGGGTGGATTAGCAAAGTCATAGCCAAAATTTTCAAGCAACTTATATGCCTTAGGATCAAATGTCCCCTTGAATTCTTTGCGAGAAACCCCTATAGTAGATGATCCATTATGGGTTGATGATCTTATGCCAACAATAGGCAAGATCAACTCAATCTTTAAGGTTCAAGAATTATTTAATTCCACCATATTTAATTGGCTTTGGGTAGTGCCATTTGGCTCAGTGCATACTCTAAGTGGAATTTGCTTTTTCTTTTGATATAATTGTGGTGTATATTGAAAGATTGGTAAGTTAGACACATTATCAGACTCACATTTTTTGTTTGTCGACACCTCAGTAGTTGTCAATTTATTCAAATTTTTGGAGCAATCCTATTTCTCTTCAATGAAGTAGTTGCCTAGAGACTTTGCGGGTTGTATTTCATTTACTGAGTCAGGATCCAAATAAAGTTTAGCATTAACAAAGTATGATTTTGCTTCAATAAATGGATTTACATTTGCATTGACTTTCATGACTTTTCCATTTTTTGAATACTTGAAGCATTGAAGAAAAGTGAAAGATCTCACCGCATTCTCTTAAAGCCACGGTTGTCCTAAAAGTAGATGATAGGAAATCCTTGCATCGGTGATATGAAATAAAATATTTGCTTCCAACTCCTTGATTGTGAGGTCCAGACAAATCATACCAATAACTCGATGGTCTCCTTGATTGAAACCTTGAATAGTTAGGTGGCTATGTGAGAGATCTTCAACAAAATTTCCCAAATTCTTCATGGTGGATTTTGGCATGATATTGACGATAGATCCTCTAGCAATGAGTGCAGTTAATATTTTGCTCCTACATGAACCCTAAAATAAAAAGTATCTTATTGTGGAGTTTTGACCCCAATAGCAAGTCATCATTTGTAAAAGCAATGGCGGTACAACAAGAAATGGAGTGTTGCTTTTTAGTTTTGCAAGATATAGCATGCACTATTTCAACTCTTTGATCAAAGAATCCTTTAGGAAAATAATTTTTCAAAGTTACTTGACTCGTTTTGTAACTTGCTAATAAATTTTTTAGCTTCCCATTAGTAGCCTTTAGAATTTTCATCATCCTTGGTTGAGGGCGTCTAGCCATATGCAAAACCTTTAATGCAAATGGATGAGATTGATTGATAATTCGTCTTCTTCTTCGTCAACACATCACAAGAATCCACTCACTACTATCTTCAGTTTTAATAGTAAAACTTGTTTCTAGCTTAGTCACTTCATTAACGAATTGAGTCTCCATCAGTACTAAATCTAAACTCCCAAACTAAAGTATTGTTGATGCCTCCATGAGCGCAGATGAGAAAAAGATATTATCTTTGCTTGGTATAACACATGCGGAATCGATTATTGTTGTAGTGCTAGCAAGATTTAACCAAATAACATCTTCTATGTCAAGAATTATCTTTCCATCTCTTGCCAATTCCATGACCTTATCCTTGAAGACCAAACATTTTTGTATTGGATAGCTAACAACCCAATAATATTTGCAATATTTTGAATATTCACCTTTCCAATTTCTTTAGGACATTTTGGTTCTAGCAACTCTATCAACTTCCTTGTCAATAATTCATCAAAGATATGAGAAACATCAGAATCTAGAAATGGATACTCATTCTCTTGCATTTCTTTTAGTGTTTTCTAGCCTGATGAAATGCATTGATCTTCAAGTTTCTCAGCAACCTTTTTATCACTTGTGGAAATTTTGATGTCTTGATTGCGATAGATTCCTTAGTAGTAGCTTTAACATATTCTTCACTTTTCTTTGAATCTTTCTTTCCCTTCATCTGGTCTTCAATAAAAATTCTGACCCCATGATTAGTAGTGCTAAGCTCCATGTCGTGGGCACAAATTTTCAATTCCTCAAAAGTGCAAGGCTTGATTCCTTGAATAATGTAGAGAAGTCCCTAGTTCATACCTTGAATACACATTTCTTCCGCAAACATCTCTAAAAGTTTATCCTTGCAGTTCAAACTTAATGCACGCTAACAGTTGATGTAGTCTACTAATGGCTGGTCTTTCCATTGTTTTGCATTAGTAAGTTCAATCATACTCAAAGTTTGGCGTGTACTATAGAAGTAATTCAAAAACTCCTCTTCCATTTGATCACAATTGTCGATGGATTTAGGTTCTAAGTTGACGTACCAATTAAAAAGATATTTCCTTTCAATGAATGCACGAACTGTTTCACAAGAAGATCACCATAAGTCCCTGCATTGTTGCATGTCTCTATGAAATGAGCCGCATGTTGTTTTAGATTTCCCTTTATATTAAATTGTTGGAATTTTGGTGGTAGATATCCTATCTGCATCCTCAGCAAGTCAATCCTCTTTGTATAGGACTTTGAATACACAACAAAACTTTGAGAAAGCATGTCATATTGACCTCTAATAGTATTAGTAATCATGTCCTACAATTGTTGAACAGATAATGTAGTAATAGAAGTTGCAAAGTGATTGATTTTTCAATTAGTTTCTCACTTGTGAGGCGTCTCCTCAACTTATTTTTCCACTACTGTATGACCAAAGGAAGATTGATGGTTGTAGCTAAATCCTCCAAGATGGGGGTGTTGTTGCTTGTTCATGAGTTGTGCAATTTGTAGATCTTTCTCTTCCACAATCTTTGGAGGTCAGCTATAGCTTGAGTCATTCGAGTAAGTTGTTCATCCATTGTTGTCGCTCTAGTCGCTATAGCTAGCAACTCAACTAAAGAAGATGTCCTACGATTTGTTTCTCTTGGACTTCCAGAGTTTGAATAATTAGACAGAGTGAAATCGATATTCTTGCCCCCAGTTATAGGCCAATTGACAACATTAGTAGCAAATTAGAAGCATCTTTCTTGGCTAAGGTGAGTTGGTTCCTCGTAGATGCCATTGAGTGGTTGCAAATAGCTTCAAAATTCAAGTGGGAGAAAGAGATAAGGGGTAGGATTCATCCCACCAAGCGTGGTAGAAATTTGTTCACACAAATTTTGTTGTCTGCAAAATTAAATCACAAGACAAAGAAAAATAATGGACAAATTGAATTTATATTAAAGAATAAAAGAGAATTACAATTTATTAGAGAAAAATAAATTCCCTAACAAAATTAATCCCCTTATTCTTCTACTAATATATAATCCAAGGGCTTAAAGCTTGTTCTTGGATATGTATAAAGTTTAGTATCCTTTGACTTGATAAAAGAACACTATGAAATTTCTTTGAACTCAAATTTTGACTCTAATATCAAAGGACTTGATGGCTTGGTGCTTTAAAGAGGTATAGGACCTTCACGATAGCAACATTTCATCATAGCAGAAACTTGAAATTTGAAGAGTTGAGTCTTGAAGGCTTGGAACTTGGATTTGAGAATATGAGCATGTGAGTATAAGAATGTATCCCTAAACACTCTTTTATATAGGTGTTTAGTAAGAGACCCCCAAATGATTTGAATTTCTTTAATAGTTATTTCTTTGATACACATGATAAGAGATAATACCAAATATTTTGACTTGATTGATCCGTGGACATAGATGAGCCATGTATTACAATTTAGTTAGCCCAAGATTGCTAGGTTACGAGACTTAATTAGATTGGTGTGATACATTATCTTGATAATTGTTGATATTTAATTTGTGCATAAAAATAATATAAAAGTATTAGTTAAAATTAACTATTTATCTTTCGGAATTAAATTTAATAAATCCACATACATAAATAAAAAAATTTAATTTAATAACTAATGTATTATTTGTATATATCATTTTTCAATTGGCTAAAAATTAAGCCGTTTACATTCATAATTTGTCCACATAAATGCAATTCAAACGAGTTTATAAAATTTGAACTGTGGTAAGACTAAGAAGTTACGTGTAAGTCCTTCTGGAATTTGAATTGTCTTCTGGAAAATCTTGATGGTAGATGATGAAGTGGAAGTCCTAGAACTAATTGCTTAATACCGTATACGCGTTACCATCTCCAATCAACGCTATGAATCCACCATCATTGGCTTTATTGACAGCTCAAATCTTCATTATTGTATCAAAATTTCAGACAATAGATACTATGGAAATGTCATACTGAATTAGAAAAGTAAAATTCCAAAACAGGCGTACATAGAGGTAGAAAAAAAAAATTATTTCCGGATTAAAGTGCAGGACCCTTTACAATTTATTCAATACTAGGTTCTGCACTTTCCTCAAAGATAATCTAGACACTAGTTGATGAAATAACAAAATATGTCACAAAGCAACAACCAAGAGTAGCAACACAGAATTCGAAGATAAGCTATCCAATCGGTTTTTTTATAAAACAATTGTGAAAAAAATACCAAAATACCGTCAATTTTGGGATATTACAAATTTATAGTAAATTACACTCATCGAATGCAACTTTCAATAGTACTGTTGAAAGTTGCACTCGGTCAATGAATGCAACTTTCAACAGTTAAAAAAAAAAAAACCGAGTACTTTTGAATCTATTGTTGAAAGTTGCACTCACCCAGTGCAACTTTCAATAGTACCCAATTTTTTTTTTAACTGTTGAAAGTGCTTTCAACAGTACCCAAATTTTTATTTATTTTTTACTGTTGAAAGTTGCACTTAAAAAAATTTGCAACATAATTGCAGCCTTGACAAAGGCTGCAATTCATGTGAAGGTTGCAAATGCAACCTTCACATGAGTGAATTTATAGTCTTGACAAGTGAAGGCTGCAGCCCAACACTTGTTATAAGTAGAAGTAGAAAGAAACGGAGAAAAGAAAGAAAATAGAAAGGAAAAAGAGAGAAGAAAGCAGTCCACTTATAGTTACTATTTCTTTGTGTCAAGTGGAGAAATTTTATTAAGCTAATAATTTAAATTTTCAATATTAATTAAAATTTTATAGTTTAGTGAATATATTATTTATTTATTGTGTTTGCATTTTGTGTAGAACGCAAATTTGGAAGGAATTG
>JACGDI010003462.1:868430-900116 GCA_014898725.1 Jacaranda copaia | reverse complement strand
AAATACCCCCTTATATTTTTAAAAAGTACGTGAAAAACCCCCTTGAGACTATAAGCAGAGTACACGCACCCAAAAATGAGAGTGGTTGTGATTTTATTATATATAAAATAACTATTATACCCTTAATATATCAATCGTTGATTTATATAAATATGTTATATATTTTATCAATATGAAATTATTTAGTTTTGATAATTATATATATATATATGCGTGTATATAATTTTATAAATATTAAATAGTATTTAATTTATACAAGTATGCTTTATATTTAATAAAAAAATTATTTCATTTTAGATTAAATAAAATAAAAAAGTATATTATATATTGATATGTTATAAATAGTTTTATATATATGTATTTATATAATTTTTTATATGTATATAATAATTTATACATGTATGTATATAAAATTTTATAAATAATAATTATTATTCAATATACCTAAATATGTTACGTATTTTATAAATATTAAATTATTTAGTTTTGATAATTTTATATATATGTATGCATATATAATTGTGTAAATATTAAATAGTATTTAATTTATATAAGTATGTTATATATTTCATAAATATATGTCTATGTATATATAATTTTATAAATATTAGATGGTATTTCATTCGGGACGGGATTTGGACTCCAACTCAATTTAATTTGATAAATTTTAATTTTATCAGATTATTAGCCTTGATTTGATATGATTGAGATATATTCTGATGAAATTGGATCACATCCCAAATTAAATTGAGTTGGAGTTCAAATCATGTCCTGAATTAAATACTATCTAATATTTATAAAATTATTTATACATATATATTTATAAAATATATAACAAACTTATATAAATTAAATACAATTTAAAATTTATACAATTATATATACATACATATATATAAAATTATCAAAACTAAATAATTTATTTTTATAAACTACATAACATATTACGTATATTAAATAATAAATATTATTTATAAAATTATATATACATACATATATAAAATATTATATACATATAAAAAATTATATAAATACATATATGTATATAAAATTATTTATAACATATCAATATATATAATATACTTTTTTTATTTAATCTAAAATTAAATAGTTTTTTATTAAATATATAACATACTTGTATAATTTCAATACTATTTAATATTTGTAAAATTACACACACACACACACACACACACATATATATATATAATTATCAAAACTAAATAATTTCATATTAATAAAATATATAACATATTTATATAAATCAACGGTTGATATATTAAGGGTATAATAGTCATTTTATATATAATAAAATCACAACCACTCTTATTTTTGGACGCGTGTACTCCACTTATGGTCTTAGGGGGGTTTTCACCTATTTTTTAAAAATATGAGGGGTGTTTTAACCATTTTTTTTTTCACAAGAGAGTAAACCACCAAAATGGTTTTTTCGAGGGGCTAAAAATACATTTTTTCGTTAATTAACACTACATATAACAGTGAACAAAAATATTATTAGAAAAAATAAAAAAAATTGAACCCATACAAATTATACACTAACCTAAATATTTGTAGAAAAGAAAATTGAATCGAATTGTTCAATTCCTTCCAAATTTGCATTCTACACTAAATGCAAACACAATAGATAAATAAATAAATAATACATTCACTAAACTACAAAATTTTAATTAATGCTAAAAATATAAATTATTACTTTAATAAAATTTCTCCACTTGACACAAAGAAATAGTAGCTATAAGTGGACTACTTTCTTCTCTCTTTTAAGTGGGTTGCAACCTTCACTTGTCAAGGCTACAAATTCACTAACGTGAAGACTTATTATAGAGTGCATTTCAACAGTAGATTTAGAAGTTGCACTCAGTGAGTGCAACTTATTATAAATTTGTAATACCCCCAAAATTGACGATATTTTGGTAATTGTTTTTCACAATTTTTTTATAAAAAAACCTATCCAATCATTCTGAAATTCAATTCTCTCGTACTACACAATTATTGTATTGTCCCTAACAAGAACAAATATAAAAAACTTGATTAGTCTCAATAAATAAATAAAAAACAAAAACAAAAACAAAAAATATCAATAATCAGAAAACAAAGAGCCTATTTGGTTTCATTTTCGTACCCCATTTTCATATTTTTTATTATTTAAAAATTAAAACACATCACTTTTTACACATTTTCACTTAGCATCATTTTCATTTTTATTTTCAGAACACATTCCCTAATAACCAATGTATCTTCTTATAATAACCTATATATCTTCTCTTTTTATTTCATTATTACTATCTCTATCTACAACTTACTAAATTCAATATAATCATTATTTTTCCAACAACATATCCAAATACAAACTCATTTTCAATTTATTTTCACTGACTATTTTTTTAAATTTTAGAAATAATAAAAATAAAAAATGAAAATAAAAATAAAACCAAACGAGCCCAAAAAGAGTGAGAAACCAACAACCAGAAAAACCAATAACTTTTTACCCCTATCAATACGACAACAAAATGATCAACAGGTAAAATGAGCCATAAAGGGTGTTTGGGTGAATTTATAAAATGTCAAAAAGTGTTTGGTAAAGTTTTTTGAAAAAGAGCTTATAAAATTATAAAATAATATGATAGGAGCTTAACAGCTTTTTTCACAAAAGGTAGGAATTCCTAACTTATTTTTAGTAACATAACAAATTCTCTTTATTCGAAGCATATTAATTACAAAACTATCATTCATAATATCTTATAAACTCCAAAATCTTATATTATTCAAACACTTTAAAAATTTATTTTTTTAAAATAAATTTACCATCTTATAAGTTCCAAAAATATTTTATAAAATGTAGGAGCTTATAAAATATTTTGAATAAATTAATCCAAACACCCTCATAATAGAATATGCATTTACACATCCATTGGAAACTCAAACATCCAATTTAGAAAACAAACAATAATTAAGATGATGTTTGGCTAAACTTATTCAAAACATCTGATAAGATCTTATATCTTATAAAATATTTTTGAAGCTTATAATATGTTAGATCTTATTTCTAAAATAAGTTTTTGAAGTGTTTGGATAAAATAAGATCTTAGAGATTATAAGATGTTAATAATGATAATTTTATAATTAAAATATTTAAAAATAAAAGAGCTTGTTAAGGTTTTAAAAATAAGTTAGGGTCTCCTTTTTTTAAAAAAAAAGAGTTTATAGGTTCCTAACATTTTATTTTAGAATTTTATAAGCTCTTTTTCTAAAAATATTATCAAACACTTTTTGTTAACTTATAACCTTTTAAACATCTTATAAAATATTTTGAAAAACTTATAAACTAATCTAAACACCCTCTAAATTAATGTCACCTAAGAGGATGGAACTCTTTGAACAGGCAACAACACCATTTAAACACCGAAACACTTTCCAACCAAGAGAAAATAAATTCTTCTGGAGAAAAGCCTTTGTCTTTGACAAAATGACGGATAAGCTCCTTTTTATTTTCTACTTCCTCTTTTCAACCACATTAATTTAGACAAACATTAATCCAGAAAAAGAGATATTTGGTTAAATATAGACAAAAAAACCGATCATGTGGAATAGGAAGAAAGTGAAAGAATAATGGAGAGGTGTAAGATGAAACGACTGAACGCGGCTGAACAGGAGGCTCGGAGGATGTGGCCTATGATAGTAAGTTCCCAATTACCAGTTACGGATGAAAAGGAGGTTGAGGAGATGTGGGCTGGGAGTTTATTCTAATCACCAGCTTTGAAGTTGTGGGGTCAGCAATTGCCTACTCAATTTTTTGTATGTGTGACTGTGCGTTGATAAATAGAATGGTAAATTTGGAACACTAACAGCCCGTTTGATTTTATTTTCAAAGGTTTTTTCAGTTTTCATGCATTTTTAAAAGTTAAAAAGTTAATTATGAAATGAAAATAAAAATTAAAATGTATTTAGATAAAATGTTGAAAATTAATGATTAGAATAGGTTACAAAATTGAAAAGTAGGAATTTATATATTTTTATGTTTAAAAAGATTTATTTTTTTTAAAATATATGTATATTTTATTAATTTAAAAATAATAATAGGTACTTTATGTCAAATCAAATTAAATTTAATTGATGTATAATAACATGATGAGACAGGTTTAGAAAGAGTTTTAAGAAGAAACTAAGTACTTTTTCTAAAAAAAATTGTGAGAAAGTGTTTGTTTCCAATTTTCATTCCCAAATGAAAATGAAAATGGTGCTTGGAAATGAAAACAAACGGGCTGTAATAAAATGGTATGAGAACTATCATAAAAATTGTAGGTAATGTTTGGTTACATTTTATATGTTTTGTATTATGTATTTTGGGAAAATAAATTTTGAAAGTGGGATTAGGGAATGTGACAATTGTATTAGGAAATGTAATGGACTTTTATTTATATTTTGGGAAATAGGTAGAAAATTATTTTGGAAAATTTTGGTATGTTTGTTTATATTTTGAGGGGAGGTCATATTTACTATAATGGTCAAATTAATGCATTTTTGTTCAATTTATGTGGTGAAAAGGGTAGTGAATAATTTTTTTTATAGTAAGAATAATAACAATATATATATATATATATATTGAAAAATAGGAAAGTTTGGGGGATAATAAAGTATAAAAGATGGTATTTTGGGAAAACTTATTTTAATATTTTGGAGGAAAAAAGGATATATGTTTAGTTATATTTTGGCAAATTAAAAGTGTTATATGTTTACCAAACATGATTTAGTAACTTTCAATTTAATCTCTTCGATTGCATTAATTATTCTAATTAAGAAAAAAAATTCAAGAATAATTTTGTAAAAATAGTATGGATAACTTCTATCATTCAGACAAAACATCATTCCCCTGTATAATTGTATAGATAGAAGATATAGATAAATGTACAACTTTAAAAATAGATAATATATTGTTTTGATTTTAAAAAAATGTCATGTTGATCCTAAAAGAATTGATAAAATAATCAAAAATTAAGGAGTTCAAAATTACAAAGACCTCTGAATTAGTATAGGTCAATAATAATCACATTTTGTGTGTGAAAGGATCTCTTGGGCCATTATTTGCATGTGTAATTGGGACGATAAACTTTGTGTACGGATTGTCCAAGAACATGGGAAAAAACAAAAGTTTGAGAGTTGCGACCGAGGTAACCAAAATGACAAACTAAAAAAACTTGTCATTCTAAGTTTAAGACTTGCCATCAAGACGATTAAAATGACAAGTTAAAAAATTATCAAGTACGGCAGATCACATATCTCACAATATAAAATCTCTTTTCCTGTATTTCCATTATCTATAATTAAATTAAACAAAATCTAAAAATAAAATACTTATTATTTGCAAAATAATAGATAAAATACATATAAGCTCCATGGACACAGCACCGCGTCTTACACAATTTACCTTTTTTTTAGTATATATATGTACATCTTTTGCAAATTATGATATTATAAATATATATTTGTCAATTATTACATAATATTATTTTGATCAGACTAACAAATAACTTGAAAAAATATTTACAATAAAAAATATATTCTGTAAAATAAAATAAACATAATTTTATTTTCCAAAGCATCCTAAGACAGAAACGAATTTTGCCTAAAATTTGCTTTGGGCTAACAAGTCAATTGGGGCTGTTAGGGATTTTGACCAAGAGAAAGGTCACCCCATGATTCAGCTGCTGAGCCAGAAACCAATAATTAATCAAGCATTAAGTTTTCTTTTCCTTTTTCTTTTTCTTTTAAAAGAAGATTATTGTTCGATTTCTCGATCATATTTAAATTCTCTACTAAAGATAAATAGTCAAGCGAAAAAACTGGAAACCAAACAAAACTTTGCTAAAGCCCGCCATCCATGTGCATCAAACTAGCCTTAAAAATGTAAGTGTAAGAATTTACGGCTCATGTTGTGTCGCTCGTTGATATGCAATTAAAACAACCTGTGTTGATAAAATAAAAGAAAGGAAAGATCTTGCCTTATAGATAACTTCAACTTGGAATGATTCTCATATCTTGTCAATCCTAGTTAAGGAAGGATCTTGCACCCTATAATAGAAGAATATAAAATGCTAACTTAGAGTTTAAATAAGATTGATCAATAAAGGAAAGATACAGGGATGAGAGTCACCTGTTAAGACAGCAATATTCATATCCTATGAGTTCCGCTTCTTTGTGCTGGCAACATTCGAAAAACAGGACTCCTAGACATGAAATAAGCAGCTTTTACCAGAATCCCAGTAAGAGATAATCAAATAATTGAGGACTGGCCTCTTTGGAACGGGTGAAAACTTGACAAGCCAACCAACTGGCCAAGACAAAGCTGCAATTCCCATACAGACTGCCCATTTCTTCCAATCTAACCTCACTGTATGACCAAATTTATTCAAGAACTCCACCATTATAACTCGAATAACTATAGTGATAGCAGTGATTCCTAGAAAGAACTTGTTTTCACGTATCCCCTTGAAAACATTCTTCTCCTCCAGCTCTCTTGCGTTGAACTGATTGAACACTTGCAAGAGGACAAAAGTGGTGAAGATAAGTGTGTTGATGACATTGTCATCGACATGTAAGATGGATATACCCTTCAGCTTTAAGGCCAAGATCACTGCAATCTGATATGAAGCTTGGCCTATTATGTTTCTCCACATGATGTTGGTGATAAGGGGGTCGGACCGGCATCTAGGTGGCTTGTTCATGAGTTCCTTGCTTGGTTTTTCAGTAGCAAGTGCAATAGCCCCAAAGGTATCCATTATGGCATTCACCCATAGCAATTGGGCTGATGTTAATGGTGTTTTCCCAGTTGAAGAAGCTGCCACAAAGTTGATTACTTGAGCTGCAACATTGGCAGTGAGCTGAAATTGGACAAATTTCTGAATGTTGATATAGACACATGTCCCCCATTCTACCACGGTGACAATATCTGAGCTTTCTTTAGCAACTTGTGTTCCCTGGATTCCCATTGAAAGTCCTATATTGGCTTCTTTCGGTGCCGGTGCATCATTTGTGCCATCTCCGGTAACTGCCACAACATGGCCTTTCTCTTTCAGGTGTTGCAACATTAGAAATTTGTCAAAAGGCGATGATATAACACTGGCTTTCTCCATTGGTTCTTCTTCTGTGCACCCACAAAATTGTACGCCTGTTACTGTTGATCCATCATGTGCTTCTTGATTGGGAGAAAGTATTCCACATTCCATGGCGATAGCTCTTGCTGCAGATGCGTTTTCTCCAGTGATCATTTTGACCTTAACCCCTGCGCGTTGACAAATTTCAATGGCTTCCTTTGTACCAGGACAGCAAAAGCCTTTCAGGCCTACGACTCCCAGAAGGATCAAGTTCTTGTCTGGAACTCTTTTATTTGCTCTTTCCGACTCACACTCTTCTTGTGAAAGAGACTTGTGAGCAAATGCAGTGCATTTAAGACTACCAGCAGCCATATCTTCTATTTCTTGACGATATGCTTCCCTCTCCTCTTCATGAAGAACTATGACATTTCCATTAATATCATAGTAATGTGAACATAATGAGAATTCTTTCAAAATCCCCCCTCCAATGCAGCTCGTGTATGATCTCATCGTCCGACTGTCTTTAACTAAAATCCCCAGTCTCTTCTTCTCAGGGCAGGACGCATCCACTTCAACAACTGATAAACCTTCTGTGATGTTGGCTATTTTCACATTCAATTTAGTGACAGCCCAAGCAAGGATGCCGTCATCCATCGGAGAAACTCTGAACAACTTGCGAGCACTTCTTCTCATGAGACTGATCTCTTGAACAAATAGTTTAAAAACATTGTCTCCAATGAAAGTTTAGCTTTCTCCTTGCATGGATTTTTTTCCAATAAAAACCTCAGTTACATCCACTTATTTGATAAGAGTGTACTTCTCAAATCCGTCCATATGGTTGTTGCAGAGCCCACTAACTCAAAAGCTGACAGATTTCTGACCATTGCTTTGTCAGCCATCATTCTTTGCATTGAGTATGCATGACTAAGTGTAACTGCCAAAGGATATCCTTCAGGAATTGCAACTACAATGGTTACAGCAGAAGGAATAATTCCCACCATGGCAGTGATCACATCATCAATCTTTGTCTTGCTGCCATTGAACTCTTTGTTCCCATTTTCATCTGTGGCATTCCCTGTGAAATATCGTATCAACAACAAAGCAAGTATCAAGAAACCTACTAATAGACCAACATTTCTTGTTAGCAAAGTTAATTTCTTCAATTGGGCTTGAAGAGGTGTGCTTTGTTCATTGGAGTCAGTACTAGTTGAGCTCATCATTTCACCCCAAGTTGTGTTCATTCCAACTGAAGTCACAAGCATTTTAGCATATCCATGAGCCACCTTGGAGCTTGATAACAAGAATGGATTTTGGTCATGATTGACGCTAAGAAGATTTCTTTGTCCTGTCATACTGAATTCATCCACTAGCAAAGGGCGCCCCTCTATGAATAGCCCATCAGCAGGGACATGATCACCAATCCCCAACAAACCAATATCACCAACTACAGTTTCAAATATGGATATCTTTTGTCTCCTCCAACTTCTCACAACTTGTGTTGTGATATTGTTTCTGATCTTGGAAAGTTTGTCAGAATGCTGACATTGCTTAAAGTTGCTAATTGCTGTGGCAAAAATAACAAGAGAAACAAGAAGAAAAATGCTTCCACTATCATACCAACTATCTTTAAGCCCATGCTTCTTGATGCCAAGTCCAAGTAATAACGCAGCACAAACCAAGAGGACAAGAATAGTTGGATCCTTTAAAGCTTCTCACATGAAACGTAAGAAACTCTTTGTGGGTGGCTTAATATAAGAATTGGTGCCAAAAGCAACTTTTCTGCCTGAAATCTCTTCCAAATGAACCCCTGTGCCACTCTGCAGATCAGTTTTGAGAAGTTCGTATTCCCTCAACCCCTCCAAGTTCAGCTAGCTTATCAAGGTTTTTCTCCTTGACAAGCTTACTGAGGACTGAGCGATCCACAGTAGAGAAGTCCACGCCCGAATGCAGCTGATCACAGGCGCCAGTTCCAATTCTGCTCTCCGGCTCCATCTCAATCACAATTCCATGAATTTCAGGTGGCATTTGATGGTAAACAGTAATACTTTCAGACGCTGTTTGTCTGTAATATGAGGCTGATGACGATGAGGTCATCAAAATCTTCTTGACTTCACTATCTAATGGGGGCTGTTTCATTTTGCAGGACAGTTGCTTCCTAATGAAGAAATCGGAAATACAAAAAAGGGCAGATATAAGAAGAACTAGAGGCAGAGTAGGAGATGGTAAGAAGAACTAGAGGCAGAGTAGGAGATGGAAAACAGAAAGGAAAAGGGAGGAGAAGAAACAGAAACCGTGTCGATAAAAAAGAAAGATGGTAGTCTCAATTGCACAGGTAGCATCCATTTGAAAGATGAATCTGGCAAAAAGGAAAGTGCCTGTGCTGTTAAGTGAGCTCACGCGCCATCCTGGTGCTCGTGGTGGAGGTGGTGGTGTGCTTATTTGTTGATTACTCCTTTGGTTGAAAAAGTTAGTGCGAATGGATGTTAATTTCTTTAGTGGCTTTTCCAGTTTTCATGTTATTTTTTAGCGGTTCTATTTTTCCTCCCTTTCGGGAACTTTCCTCAAAAACTCTGATTAGGGGCTCTTGACAAGTTTAACTTCCTTTGTTTTCATTTTTTAGAGCTTTCATACTTTATCCATGTCACGAGTTGGGGTTGGTGGGAAAATATCCGAAGTTCAAAACTTTATGAGTCATGTGAGCTTGAAGAGCACAGCATCTATAAATGGAAGTTAGCGGTGGGACAAGGACAAGCATTATAAACAAAGACTAATTTGAGCCACCACAGCATAAAAAAGAAAGAAAAAGATAAAAGCAAAAGATTGATTAATCTTAACCATAGCTTAAAGTTGTTATTAAAATAAAATTTGAAATAGTACAGAAATTTAAACCGAGAAAGGATGGTTTTATCCAGCGCAAATGTTACCCCGTAGTTATAATGATTCAGTGCCAAACAAGTCAATAATATGGGCAAACCAAATACTGAAAACATGAACAGCAGCTTCCATTTTCTTTTCTTGTGAAATATTATTTTCTTAGTCCTTGCTCAAGAACTTCTGCCTCTCTTTACAAGGTAGAAAAGAAGACTTGGGCAGCACCTCATTTTATTATCAGAAGCAGATTTGCTGAACATCAATCTGCTCACCCTCAACTCCTCTGTTAACCAGGTGAGTTACCCTTTTAACTCATTTTATTCACTTTTGGCTGACAAGTTAGTCTTTCTACAAACTGGTTTCCTTTAATTATATTCTTAAATGAACTGAACTAATCATTTCGGCCCAGGTGTGGTTTAAGTTTCTTGTTTTGTTACTCTCTTTGCTATTGTATGCATAGGTATTGTCTGCTCTCTTTCTTCTAAAAGTTTTTCAAGAAGAACAGATCTCAAGAGCATATGACAATTAGATAATAGCAATAAGAGTAATCAGCTGTAAATCATGGACATCTGATTACTTATCTGTGATCTCACCGCAGTGATTTTGCCATCCAAATGTCTGGGGGATCAGTTGTTAGTGTGATAATATCAATTCAAAAATTGCTTGATGACTTGCCTTCTGCACTCTCAAAGCCCTCTATTTCTAGCATTGATAGTCATTTGAGAAGTGGCGGCTGGGACAATGTTTATGATCCAGAAATTCTTGCTATTGGCCCTTATCACCATGGAAATTCTAGATTACAGAACATTCAGCAGCTTAAGTACAGGTACCTAAAACAACTTCTTAAGTGTAGAAATGAGCAAAGTGCGGACAGATATGTCATTGTTGTGGCAGGAATGGAAAAACGGGCACGAAAATGTTATGCTGAGCCTTTTAATCTTGATGAAAACGCTTTTGCAACACTAATGGTACTTGATGGATTATTACTCGTTGAATTGTTTTGGTGTTTTTGTTTCAAAACTTGAGGGACACAGACGATCCTCATTTCAAACATGAAAGAATCCTAAGCCAATTGCGCCACGACATTCTTTTGCTTGAGAACCAGCTCCCTTTCTTTGTCCTGAACCAGCTTTTCAACGTGACCAAGACCAAGGAAAATCCAGACAACAACATCGATGATCTGATTACTCTTGCCATCCGTTTCTTTGATGGGGTTGTTCTTAAACTTATCTGCAGCATCAAGATTCTTGGACAGGTTTCCTGTCAAGAATATAGACCATCTTTGTGGACTAATGCATGATGTTTGGTGTCTCCCTTTTGCTGATACAATCTCAGACCGGACTGGTAAGAGAGGAGACAAATTTCTCCGGCCTGTGGGATGCGGGAATTAAGTTCAGAAAGGCCAAAGGAAACAACAACTTGATGGATATCAGATTTGAAAATGGGGTTCTGAGAATCCCACAATTGAGCATATTTGATGAGACAGAGACGCATTTGAGAAATCTAATAGCATATGAACAATATTTGCCCGACGGGGAATTTAGATATGTCTCGGACTACACATTCTTCACGCACTGTCTCATTACTACCTCAAATGATGTCCAGTTACTGCACAGCCGTGGGATAATCGAAAACTGTCTGGGGCAAGACGAAGGGGTGTGTCTGATGTTCAATCGGCTGGGGAGAAACATTCTTATATCCTCCAGTTTTTCTTACTCCCAAGTCTCTCCAGTGTGAACAGGTACTGCCGTCGTCGTGCCAAGAAATGGAAAGCACATTTGTGCAGGAAGTACTTCAATAGTCCGTGGTCGATCTTGTCTTTTCTTGTTGCTGTTGCCTTGTTAGTTTTTACCTTCACTCAGACAACATACACAATTCTTACGTATTACAATTGCACAATGTGAATTTCAGCAGTTTGAAATTGTGTTCTGAGGTTGATTTGATGCATTTTATCTGGTTGGTTGTTATAATAAAGGGTTACGATAGTAAACATAGAAAACCCAGATGTAATATTCCATATATGTAAACTTAGCTGGTGTGAAGGCTGAATCCTTGTGAATTTGTACTTGTACCCTTTTGTGCGGCTGATGTTTTGATTTGGGATAATGGAACTATGTTTATTGAAGCAACCTCCAGAAATACTGCAGAAACTAAATTGGATTCCCCTTTTGTGCCGATAAAATGATCGTATACTTTGAATTTATCTTTGATTGAGGTGCAATTTGAATATCTTGAAATATTGAAAATAACTCCCAACTCAGATTCAATCCGAGTTCGATTCAAGAATCAAAGAACCAAGATTCATGATTAGGGTTGGAATAGGGGATTAAATCATGAATCAACTTAATTAATATTATTCATGACATTGATTTGATTCAAAATTATCAAGAGGTAATACATTCATTGAAATACTGGTTACGTCTATTTTCTCATTTTTCAAATCAGCATCCATATTCTATGGAAGACAATTCTGTACCCTATCTAATTGATGCAAGGACTTCTGTGGATTTTCTCTATCCTTCATTTTTCATTCAATTTTTTTGAAATAGATCAAACGAAAATATGTGATTAGTTCAAAAGCCCACAAATTATAATTTCATTCAACATAAATGCAATTCAAAGTAAAAAAAAATTAAAATTGAATTAACCAAGTAAACATAATCCAAAACTTAAACAAGAACTAAATCAAATATGAATGACGATAATATAAATTCATAAAGAGTGATATTCATCAATTTGTTCACTCTCTTTGATTTTCTATCCTTTATCATTACTAATTTAAATGAACAAATATGAACCAACTAAGATTCCTAGTTAATAAATACAATAAAAAAATTAACATGACTAAAAAATATTAATCCTCAAATTGCACAGTCAATTGAATAGGAAATTAAATTATTTATCTGTACGTCACCCTCATCATAAATAAAAGAATGCCCTTGCGTGTCTATTAGAAAATATCAATAAATTGGTGACTAAAACATACTTAATTAACTTAGTAAGTAGAATATAATTTTTAATTTAACTTTATTTTTATTAGCCCACAATCAATTATTAGCATACATTAATACTTCCAAAGTCTTGTGATGAAGTCTCTGCAATGAGAACTAATAAGTCCTCCACCCGCCATGATCAGTATAGAAGTAACTAAAAGATCTCTAACAATACTTGGCAGTATTGGAATACTTGGACTTGTATATTTACATATTTTTGGATTATTGAGGTAGAGGCAGAGAAGGAGGTAGTGATTCCCCATACCCGATCTTCAATCCTCGATTGAGTTTAGAGTGGAAAAAAAAATAATACTACATTCATCTTTGCCTCCTCATGATCAAAGCAGGTATTTTTTAAATCCATTTGCATACAAGGTCAACAGCTAAAATTTTCAAACCCATCATATCAAAGCAGGTGAATATCCATAGGCAATGAATTAAATTACTATCCTTATCTATAATGTTGTCATATGGCTTTGCGCATATTTTTATTCCTATAAATATTTTCTCATTTTGAAATCTTAAAGTGTATAAATAGTAATATAAGTTTAACTCCAATTTTCATTTCAAACTAATGTCATGTTTACATACATCACTCTTGAACTCAAACTTGACTTAAGTATTGCAAATTCATAGTTCAGGACCATCCTAACAAGTAGGAATTAAATCAAATTTCGTGGACATATTGAGATCAAATTTAGCCAACCTTAATCATTTAATACTCATCAATTTGAACGTGATTCAAAATTTAGGTGATCTCATTCTTGATTTTTGGGGTCCATAGTTGCAAATTGCTTGATCTTATTTAGGTATCATTGAGCAACATTGAGCAGGGAGAGGTATTTCCATTATTTCTTCTTATTCGTTAAAGGACACTAAAATGAATTGGAGAAAAGAGCGAAGTTGAAGATATTCGAGTAACTGCATTCACTTTCGAGCAACTTATACCAAATAAAATAATAAGCATTCTACATTCTAATTAAGATAATTATGAATATTATGAAATAAAAATTAAAATGACCCTAAGTCTAATTAAAGGTCGATGGTCAATGGTAACAAAGTCAACAATACAATACATTTTGAATGTCATCATGTAAAATATCTAAAGTGTCAATTCCACAATTGTTCCTTGGTTATTGTCGTAATATACTACCAACTCATTAGTTCAAAAGTAGGACAACTAATTTGGTCTTTGTATCACATTATTTTTTGCCTTTTAGAAATTTTTAATGATGTTTATAGTTCATCAACTGTTAAATCGTAAACCTATTTGTATGTGTGAAGTGTAAATTCGAACTCTAAAAATCCTTATTATGTTTATATGAACAAATAAATAAACAAAAAAACTATTAAATCATAAACCTAAGGGAACGGGTTGGAAAATTATAAATTCCAAAACATAAGGGGAAAAAAAGGAAAAGGAAAAGATCTCAATTAAAGCCTCATATTTTTGAAACATCACATATATGCTCTATTGGATCCAAATCACGAGTAGGTCCATTGTAACCTTAAAACCAATACAGTTTCCTAAGATGGTTTTCCACACCACCATACTTACTGCAGGAACAATGAAAAAGCAACTGTGAATATATTCTGTTCGCAACTGCCATGATTGACAAAAATCCACGCTAATTGTGTGCCAATTTCAAATAGTTTGAACTGGTACTAATTAAGCGCCTTTCAATATTAAATTCAATCCATCAACTCGATTATGTAATTTATTCAAAAATTTGGGCTTGTTCTCCTATATTTTGGAGAAATTTTTTCCAACTCTCAAAAAAAATTCCAAAATGCAGGCATATTCCCCAATCTTTCTCCCAAAATACTACAAATTTTTTTCCCAAAAAAGTCCTACATGGCTACACCCTAAAAAGTATACCTACTCCTTCATTTTCTTACTCTATCTTTCACATTATTCATTCATTTATCGCCCTCTTACTTCACTCATATTGATGAGGTTAAAGGTTATTTAACTGAATTGGGTTGTGTTTAGATTAAATCAGCCAAGGTGGTTGAGTGATCCAACAGTAAAATCTTTTTGGGCTGAGATCTACAACCATTAGAAAACGTCAAATTAGCCGAGATGTCTCTGGCTAAAGCATTCTAACGTTCAAGTTAGTATTGGTCGAGTAAGAAAATCGAACAATAGAGTAAGAGCGTATAGTAAAAGTGGCATACCTGGAGGGTGGCTAGTAATGGGGTATTTATAGCCTTCTCCAGGTGGATGACATGTCTAAGATGTCCCTATCAATGTAGAGGGCTTTTGTCTTTGCCTGGGAGTTATAGGTCATTTCTCATTTTTGTACTATTCCAATTGGCATCACCTCTTGCTTTCCTGGGAGAATAGTACTTTGAAAGCATGCCTCCTGACAAACAAAGGCAGTACTAGGGCGACATGCGCCATTAATGCGATGGCACGCAGACTATGAGGGCATTGAATGCGTCAGGAATACGATTCTGCACCGGAGTGAGCAGTCTGGTCAACAATGATTGACTATAGAAAGTGGTCGACCAGAGAAATAACTGAATGGATTAGGCAGCTTGAAGCTTCTCATCAGGTAGAATCGAAAACCATTCACTCAACCTAGTGGTTATAGTCAAGTTACTCAACCCCAGCTATTGCATAGGCGAAGAGGCAATGTTCGATGGCCCAGCTAGGCTTGGACATGCAATTGGGCTTCAAATGCGAAGTGGGCCTACTAGATTATCCCATATCACACTCACACATATATATATATATATACATATATAACAATATTAAAATTTTACTAAAAAACTTTAAAGCTTATGTTTACAAATTTAATTAAGCTAATCGTGAGAAAATTAATTAAAATTAATAAATAATTTACTTGCAAAATAAGGTATTAAATTAATTAAACAATGTATTAATTATATTTAATATTTAATATATTAATTAAATATTACATTTTTCCATTTAACAAATAGTTTAAGATATTTTAATTTGATATAATAAATAAATTAATCTTGTTCAAAAAAAAATAATCTTCATTAAATATTAATATTCATGTTTATTTAAAATTATTATAAAAAAATAATTATAGTGTGATATTTATTTAATAATTTATTAAGTTCAACAAATTAATAATATTAATACAATTAAAAAAATATCAAGAAAATTAATTAAAAATAAGTAACATTTTTTTATTGTTACAAAGAAATTTATTTATTAAATAATGTATTAATTAAATAATGAGTAAAAGTAAATAAATAACTTATTAATTTAATTAAATTAATTTATTTAATTATTTAAATAACACGTTATGTATATATTAATTATGTTTCATATTTCACATATAATTATATATTACGCTTATTTGTTTAGTAAATAATTTAAAATGATTTAGTTTCATATAATATAAAAATATTTATTTTTTAATTTTGATGAATCGTTATTAAATCTTATATATATGTATATTATTTGATTTAAATAAATAACTAAATTTTTATTTATACATAAATTAAATTCATAAATAGTTAAGTAATTATATTTTAAGAATAAATAATAATTAGTTTATAATTAATGTAAATAATTAATGTTTTTATATATAAGTCGATATCAATAGTTATAATATAATTATAATATTAGCTTATTTTTTATAATTAAGATATAATTATAATTTCATAAATAATTAATATTTATTAATAAATTTGTAAAAATATAAATTTTAAAATAAAACACCAATTGAATTAATTACACTTCATTTTATTACAACAATATATCAATTATTACACACACACACACACACACACACACACACACACATATATATATATATATATATATATACACAGACACATTGTCCAACTATAAATATATATATACATACATATATAATATATTATATAAAAAAATTATTTTCATCATACAAATCCAACAAAAAAGCAACTCATTTGACATCAACAGTACAATTTGTCTTTCTTCAAAACAAAAAGAAACAAACAACTTATTTTCAAATTATTTTTCATATTTTTCAAAAAAAAAATCACTCGGCACATTCTCTAAATTTTATCCCAAAAATTCATTCTCTTTAAATTTTTTCTAAAAAATGGCCAAAATGTAAAGCAACAAGTCCTTAGATTTGAATTGTTTTTGGGTTTGACTTAAATTTAGTTGGACTTGAATATGACACAGGAAAAGAAAAAAATGAAAGGGATTATAGCGTCTTAGATCGACTCAATGTACTTGAAAACAGAGAGAGCAGCCTCATATCTCAATTAGATCTGTCAATAGAGTGGATTTTAATCCGAATTCAATTTAAATTTGATCCGATTATTTGAAATCTTTAACCGATAAAAGATTTGATGGATGTAATTCGATTAAAAAAATTCAAAATTCAAAATAAATGGAGCGAATATGGATATAGCTTGATCTGATCTATTAATAATCTGAATCCGAATATATTTAATATTATACATATATGGCATTATACATATATATACACACATAGTCCTATAGTAATACTAAAATATATATTTGGATGAAGAAAGTAATGAACTCTTGTGCAATATATGAAATCATGTGTTTTTCATATAAATTGTTAGATTTCGGGCTTATTTACATCATAATTATATCACTTATTTTTTAATTTTTATAACAAAAAATTATGTGGGAAGAGTAATGAGTAAGACCCAAATGCCATAATATAGCAAGAATACAATACAATTCTTGATTTGATCAAAATGAGTTTCTTTTTTATAGAACTTTGAGTTTATAGTTAATTGATTAAGAATTATATATAATTATGTGTTTATAATATCAAATAAATACTATTATCAGCAATTAAACCTAAAATGTAATGATATGATAAATGAATGTGATTGAGTTAAATTCTATTGTTACTTTTAAGTGATCAATATACTTGAAAATTTATTCATTAATTTGTTGTGTATTTTTTTAAGGATGAACGTTTTGAATTTGAATTCTACTAAATTTTTAGAAAAATAAATAAATATATGATGATTTTTGAAGTATTCGGATTTGAGTTTTTTTGGATATCCAACGGATATTCAACTTTTATTTGGATTCGGAAGTAGTTATACCAACCACAAATTGGATAGATTTTGGATTGAATTTGGATCTAGCATATTACTTCCGGATTCGAATTTGGATATAGCATGATTTGATCCGAATCCGACCCATTGACAACCCCGATCTCGACAAAAATTTGAATTTTAATAAATACTAAAATAAATATTCAAAATTTAATAAAAATATTCAGCTCAATTTTATATTTCATTTCTTTTTTTTTAATTATGTATAAACTATCATATTGACAAAATAAAATTAATATCAAGTTTAATTTTTTTAATATTTTTATCAGATATTAACTCAAAAATTAAATATTTAAAAATAAATCTTTACATCACATTATATTAATTCATATAAAATATTATACATTATTATATTCAATAATCTTCTTATTTTTGAACTAAAATCTAATATTACTAACATAATATAAGCATTAAATCAACAAAATATATAAATTTTATTTAAAAACTTTTAATATTACATATGAAAATATAAATTTAATAAAAATTATTAAAATTCGTATTCAAATCTTCATACACAATCCACCTATTAATCGAATCTTATCTGTTAATATTTTAATAGATTAAAATCATAAAATTTAGATTAAATTCAAATCTTCATATACAATCCACCAATTAATCGAATCTTATCGGTTAATATTTTAATAGATTAAATTCGGATTAAAATATGTTCCTTTCAACCGTACTTCCGAGGTTTCCCTTGGCTCCTTTTCAGAATATTTGTTGGCAATTAGCATTTTCTATCACTTCATTTCTCAAAAGATTGCTAGAATCTTGTGAAGTTGTCTTGTCTTAGATCCCGCAATTGAAAAAGCAAAACAAAAGAAAATTAATGCATCTAATTACCTCATCTAAATGAAAAACTAACAATTGCATAAAAAAATTAATAAATAATAACCCTCCAAATTGGATCGCAGACAACACCATATTTAAAATTTCACGTCCATTTTAAACACCAATACACAAGAAAAGCCTATTTTAGCCCATGATGGGAGGGAGAATATCGGGCTGCGTCGGGTGCGGTGGGCCGGGCTCCCGCGGCTTGGGAGGTATAACCTCCGGCCCAAGAGGAGGAACTACCTCGGGCACCCCAGGTGGCTTGGGAACTTCGGGCTTCGGTGGAATTGGATCAGGCTGGCCTGGAGGTTCCGGCTTCGGGTTAGGCCCGGGCGTGAGTGGCGGCGGGTCAGCAGGCTTTTCCGGAGGAATTGGATCAAAGTCCGGAACGTTGGGCGTCCGAGGCACCTCCGGTGGCACTCCAGGCTCGTGTAATGGCGGCACAGTTGGGATTTCCGGCGGCGAATTTCCGGGTACGTATGATGGGTCATGGACCCGGCCCACTAACCGGGTAGAAGCAAAAGAATGAGTTTGTGTACTATATTGGACTGTGTTTAATTTTTTCTTCGAAATTGTATGGGAAGGTAGAGGATTTATTGTGGTTGAAGCATAGAGGGCTATGCTTTTCTTGAAGAAATTTGATGGTATTAAAGAAATATTGGACATTTTGAGCTAGAGGAGATTTGAGAGAAGAGTGTGACTTTGGAGCAATGAAGAACGAAAATTTGTATACGTACATATTTTTTTTTAGCATGTCAACGTGGCAATGAGGGAACACGTGCAATCCATGCAAATCAGGTGGATTTGAAGAATTTATTGATTTTCGGTTTGGTCACCGAATGTGCCCCCCCACCAGAAAGGGAAAATTCCAGCGCCCGTGTGGTTTTATTTTCATTTTTATTATTTTTAAAATGTTGAAAAATAATTAGTAAAAATGAGTTGAAAATGAGCTTATATTTATATAAATTATTAGAAAAGTAATGATTATAATGAATTTAATAGGTTATATGTGAAGAGAAATGAAAATAATGGAATAGAAAGAGAATATATATCGGTTATTGGGAAAAGATATATAAATTATTGAAAAATATATTTTGAAAATAAAAGCAAAAATAATGTCGGATGAAAATGTGTAAAACATGCTATGTTTTATTTTTGAAATAGTGAAAAATATAAAAAGGCATTTGAAAATGAAACCAAATAGGCACTTTATTACCAAGCTCTCGAGTTTAAGATTTCAAGATTTTTTTATTTTTTTTCTTTTTTTTAATTTAAGGCTTCATTTTGAATTTTTCTTTTTTAATGATGTTTTGGGATTTATATAATTTCCCGATCTAACAGATGCTCGTTCGTAAAAGAAATTTTAAAAAGCATAAAACAATATTGAAAGGTCATTTGGACCATCGCACTTTGAGAAGACATGTTATTAGGTAATTGATTCCAATTTCTGTGAAATATTTCTTTGGAATCTCCCCACATTGAACTTTGGAGTTGCCTTTTTGATTTGTGTGTAGAATTGTTCGAAATAAACTATGGAATCTTATTGCAACTAAAGAGCATAATCAAGACGTAGTTGTTCCCAAGGAGCATCATCTTCAAAACTTGGCAACATTAGAGGAGAAACAGTTGAAATTTGTTATGCCATCGCTTTTTGATATCTCGAATGTCTTTACCATGTTCAAACCATCTTTTGTTAGGGAAATATGGAAAAGCGCCATATTCTCTAACTGTACAGAAGAATGGATGATTCTAAAACTGGGGATAACTCTTTCTGGTAAATAAATATATGACAGAAATTCTTTTATTTGTTTTGCCAAGTTATTGTAATTGAAGCACTTTGAAAATCCTAATCTATGTTGATAGTAGGTAGAACCATTCCATAAATGTTCTAACACATGGATTCACATCTTCATCGTCAAGCCAACCACTATGTAATGTAGCAATCCATTAAATAGATTGATCAATAGGAAACTCGACTCCAATTATCCATTGTTCCAAAAGATACCAAATCATGCATAAAAGTTCTTTGGAAAACATGTAACGAAATGGTGGAGAGACACTGAACAATGTGAAAAATAGATAATTAGGATGAAAACCAAGACCGCCAAAAGTATGAAGACCAATTTTACTGTCTGCAAGGGATAGGTATTTTAACATGAGATCTTTTGCTCTAGTTTGAAGTATCTTATTTTACACAAGATCATGAAGCTCTGGAGAAAGGTTTTCAAAGGGAAATTCAGGAGCTGTAGAAATTTTTCATGTGGTTGGAAAAGAGAACATACATATAATAAGAAAGTGATTTTTGGGAATTTGATAAAGTTTAGGCCTGGAAAGAAAGTCTACAAGAACATTGTTTTTCCCTTTTATATGGTTTACACTAAAGGAATACTGGGAAAACCATTTTGCCCATCTTAACAATTGTTTGGATAGAACATGGCTTGGCTTAAAACTCTGCATCTTTGGAAATGCATTCATATCCATTTCAACAAAGAAATGATGTCCTATGATATGAAACTGGAACTTTTGAATACCTCATTTAGCAATAAGGATTTCTTTGTAAGTGGAACTTTTGTAACCATAGATTCGTCTTTTGTCATTCTTTTCTTCTAAAAGAACTGTTGTCCAAAATGTTTCACCAGCATCTATTTGTAGAATTCTTTTTCCATTTGCAGGGATTTGTAATGGAGGCAGCTCCTAGATTAAAGCTTTCATAGCTTTGACAGATTTCTGTTGTGCATAACACGAAATGGAGGTTTTTTCTTTAACATATCCTACAAAGGTCTGATGATCAAAGTAAGTCTTAGGATAAAGTCTGCAACATAATTGAGAATTCCTAGAAATTCCTGAATTTGCTGTTTTGGAAAAAGATCATCAAGGAACTTCAATAATTCCTAAGCAATATAAAGTTGAAGAGAATATTGCCCATTTCGGATATGCATTTCAAGAAAATCTATTTCATTTTTTATGATCAGCATTTTCTTTTGAGATAGCATAATTCCATATCTTAGAACTAATTCCTCAAATTGGCATAAAAGATGCGAATGAGATGAAATATCTTCAGAGAAGAAAAGAATATCATCAATGTAGATTAGATTAAAGCATTTGGGAATAAGGGTTCAAAGATTCTAACCATAGCCTTTTGAAAAAGAGATGGAGCCATTTTAAATCCAAAAGGCATGACTGTCCACTGGAAATGAGCATTTGGAATACAGAATGTTGTCTTGTACCTGTCATCTGAATAGATTCCAAGTTGTCAAAATTCTACATTTAAATCTAACTTGGAAAATATATTGGCCTTAGTGAGATTAGAAAAGAGATAATTCCTATTTTGAAGTGGGAATTTGTCATCTGCAAGGAAGAAGTTAAGAGGTTTGTAATTGATAACCAATTTCATTTTTGCTTTTGCCTGTTCAGGTCTTTTATTAACATAAAAGGCTTGACTAGCTTAAGGGGAATTTGTGGATTCAATAAGACCTTCTTTTCTCAGTTGGGCTAATTTTTTCATGGCCAATTCAAGTTGATCAACGGGCATGCCTGGATGACTAGCTTTGGTAGGATTTATATTATCTTTCTTGATAGAAGAGGTATGAAAAATTTTGAATTTTTCCAAAGAGGGTTTGTGCATTTTTGGAGAAATTCTAAGTGGGATTCCACATAACTATTTTCTATCAATCTGGCTTGGATTTTCGGGATAGTATTAATGATAAAATAGGAATGTGATTTGATTTATGGTAAGAAATAAGATTTATATCTAAGTCCATCTGACTTTGGAACAACTCACTTTTCACACAAATGCTTTATGAGATCAAACCCAATGATGATGTCTTTGCTTGGTAGTGAAGATCTAAGGACTTTATGAATAAAAGACAATTTTGGATAGAATTAAATCTTGACAGGTTTGCCTATCAATTCTGTTGAAAATGTTTCACTATTGCAACCTAAAATACCTCTTTGTGAGATTTCCAAAAAGAAAAAGGAAATATCTTTAGATTGAGAATAAAACTTGATGCTCCTGTATTAAGAAGACCAACAACTGTGATTGGAAGATCAAATTTCTGTGGAATAATTTTTACCTGAATGAGTGGTACAATATAGCAAGTCCAATCATTTAAATCCCAAAAATAGGAAATTAGTTTGTAGGTGCATCTGTTTATTTCAAAGATGAATTCTCATAATTTGTTTTTGAATTTTCTTCCAGGGCAAAGATTGTTTGTTCTGATGGCTCTTTTTCTTTAGAAAACAATGATCCAAGATTACTATTTTCTACATTTCATTGTGTAAGTTGAGCAATCTATTTCAAAATTTTGTCTCTTTCTATTGGGACATTGTTTTGCCTAATGGCTTCTCTTATGGCAAATATGACACTGGTCGTCTTTGGCTTTTGAGGATTTTATCCTAAAGAATCTTCTCCTTCTTCTAGGCATCCATTGTTGATTTTGCTTCTTGGACTTTTTGAAGTGTTTCCTGGGCTTGTTAGGACAATGACACTTTTATAATTTGCATTTGATCAAAAGATCTTTTCTTTCTCATTCTTTTCCAATTTTCTTTCTAGTCTATTGAAATTCTTTTGGAACTTCCAATTGTTGCACAATTTTTCAAAGGCTTTCAAGACATACTAATAGATTTCACCAAGAGTAGTGTTTGCAAGAGTTCTTCCTCTTGGCTCAATCAATCGTAAAGCTTCTTGGCCCAAAGATTTTTGGAATTGAGTTGATAAATGCCTGCTTCAAATTTGGATTATCCATTCCTCCAAGAATATAGTATCTTTGTGCCATTTTTGGGAAATGCTTTTCCAAATCCTTTCTTTGAAAAGAATAATATTTCATTTTGAAAAATTCTTCTCATGCTATGTCCTAATGGTGTTGTAATTTACTAAGAAACTCAACATAGATATAATTCATAAAAGTATCAATGTTGGGTGAGTTTCTTGCTTGAATTTGCTTGCACTCTCCAAAGGCATACCACCATTCTTTAAGTGTTCCAATCATTTTGGCAGTAAAGACATTGATTACACCAGTTACTGTGGCATTTGATTTTTGTAGTTCAGCAACATACTAAGGCATCATTTCATGGATCCTGTTTCTCTATTGGGATGGCGAAATATCATCAAAAGTGAACTAGATTATGGAATTTGATAGCACATCTTCTTTTAGTCCTTCTACCTGTTGATTTTGTTGGCTGGTTTTATGTTCATCATCCATGATAGGTTCATATGTGTGTTCAGGTGGCTGATTCATGAATGGAAGAGCCATATCTTGAGAAAGATCTTTAGAATCATTGATATCTTCATTAGAAATTATTGGACATGGTCTTTGAGGCTTATGTTCTTCATGGTCACATGTTGTCCTCAAGAATTCAGATAATAGATTGGTCAAGGAACCTTGCATCATGAATTGTCAAGTTTCATCTGACTTGGAAAATGTAGGCTTATGCTTTTTTTTATGATTTTAGAGTCTCCTTCTGTGAATATGGTTTATTTTTTCTTCTAGAATCCTCAATAGAGAAAAATGAAGATAAGTTTCCAAACATCCATTTGAAAATTTTCAATCTATGAAGTACTTGAGAAACCATCGATAGAGCTGAAATTGAAGTCTTTAGCCTGTTCCAAATAGAATCTCTTTGGTATTGTTCTTTAAGAGATCTTAGTTGGGTCTTCAATGAGTTGATCTCTTGTTCTTTATGGTGGAATGACTGTGAATTATGTATAAGCCTCAATACCTCATGATGAACAACATCAATTTTTCCTTTTGAAGAATGAATTAGTGTTGATAAATTTCTATCTATTTTTCCTTCAATCCTTTCTTAACTTTTAGCTATTTTTTGTAGCAATCTATTTTGTGCTACTGCATTTTCTGATTGTTGATTCAGTGTTGCCTTTGCTGGAGTAATCTCAACAATAGATCCATTTAGTTTTCTCAATGTTGGATTTTTTATTTTCCACGAATATTTGTAATCAAAATCATTCATTTCCTTTTGTGGAAAACTAATTTGTTGAGAAGATCATATTATCATGATCTGCTATTGTGAAAGAGCTTGATTATCATCATCATGAGATGATCCTTGAACATGAGGATCATCATCCCATCCTGAGTATGTGATTGACCATGGAGGAGGTGGAGGAGTGTACTTGACCAAGTAATCAAATTTTCCAGATTGTTGACCTAATATATCAATGTAAGGGTCATCTCTTGAAATCCTTTGAGGTCTTTGGCGGCTACTTAGAATATCATCATCTTCAAGTGTTTCTAATTGATATATGAGAGATCCATTTGCGTCAAATCCATAAATTGGAGTGATGGATTCAATAGTAAATGTGGGATTAAAACATCTCAGAATACTATTTTTCTTCTTATGCTGCTTGAAGCGTGTTTCTACAGTTCCATCCTGATTTTTATGAAAGGATAGTTCTGTAGATTAGATCAGCTTGAACTCCTTAGATGATTAGTGATTTTGTTCATTGGTAGTAATCTATGTCTTTGGAATCAACTTTTGTAGTTCATCTCTTGGGATTTACCTCAGAACATAGGTTCAAATGGGAATATGCTTAGAATCAATCGATATAAGAAAAAAGTCTTTAGCTTCTTGGGGAAGAGCAAAATCAATTGAATGGTTTTGTATTCTGTACACCATTTAATAATGGAGTATAGTAGAATATTCGACAGTTGAAGGAATTGCTCCACAAATCTGGATCTACAACTTTAAAATCAATCTTAAACAAGGATATAAGATTGGCATGTTAAAGTTAGAGAACATAGTTTCAAGAACTGTTCTTGCAGTCAACGTTGTTTGTACTATGCTAATACAGGCATGTTGATAATTAGAAAATCTTGTATCAAGTAGTGCAATTCTAAAGGTCATAGGAAGACCCTTCCACCCATGGAGTGTTAAAGCAAATCTGATTGCTCCAAAATGAATGTGAGTGTATTTTTCAGCAATCCATAATATAGGAAGATGTTTAGGAATCTCAACAGTAACTAGCTATTCTTTCTCAGTTGCAGGAATAAGATATTGATCAAAGGAAGATGCTTGAACAAACTCTTTAACTTGGACTTTGGCAGGTTGATCAGGCTTTTGAAGGTTTAACTGAAGGAAGATCTCGGTTTAGAAAAGGTATTGTAGGGGTTTGTAATAGGAATATTGGTAAGAGGAACCTTTTTTGAATCATCAAGATAGGTGATTTCATATAAGGATTCTATTTTTGAAGCATTTGATTGTCTAAAACTAAGGCTGGAGTTAATGAAGAGGATAAAGAAAAGGAAAAAGGCCTAGGTAATAAATTATCCATGGCTTTGATACCAGGATGGAACCCTAGTACCTTAGCAAAGTATGGCTCTGCCTAAAACAAGCCTCAACTGTAGGTAACAACAAAGGCGTGTCCTTTTATGCTAAGATACATTAGTTCCTTCATGGATCAAAACTAGTCTTAGAATTTTTCTAAAGTAGAGGATCCTTTTTCAAGAAAACTATAGAGCATACTTAATTTTTCAGATGTTGAGGATACGGAAGAAAGGTTGTTATAGGAAGAAATATTTATGTAAGAAGAAATCCCCACAAATTTTATTCACTCTAAGCTTTGCTTCGACTCACTCTGCCTTTCAATTATAAAGATCATCCTCTTATATAGAAGGAAGATACCGCTGTAGAAGTACAATTATTCAAAAGTCCTAGACCAACCAAGGACTAGCTGACTCATACTTTACACAAAAATTTAAATGACCTGGACCTACAAAGGAAAATAATTTAATATTATGTACAGCACTTAAACACTCAGTACAATTATTTCGCACAACTGACTCTACATAGTACAATAATTTAAAAATTCAGTCCCACTTAGTACAATAATTCCACACTGCTAACAAACAATAGTACAATTATGATAAGAAGCCTAGTCTAAATGGCTCCATGTAATTCTTTGAGTTTGACTGTTCTAGTTGTGCCAATGAATTTTCTGGTTTAGCAAATAGACCAACAATTTTGCCACCATTGACTGTCAAGTTCATAAGGGTCTTGAGAGTCTATTAACATATCTTCTTTTTCTTTTCAGCAAATATAAAGATTTTTTTTTTATATAGTTAAAGACCTAACTAGCTGACCTTGTAGAAATAGTTCGAACTAATGAGTTGGTAACTACACCAATAATCAAGAATATTTGTAGATTTAACAACTTTAGATATTTTAGGTAATAACATTCCAAATGTATTATTGACTCTATTACCATCAGTGTTTAAGAAATCTGACCGAATCAGTCAATTTGATTAGTTCAATCGAGAACTAGCAAAGGTTCCAGTAAAGTTCAATTAAAATTAGTTGGCTAGTTCAAACCTGTGCAAACCTGTGCAAACCTGTTGAACCGATTAATCAATTTTTATTTAAATCAGTTAATAATTTTTTAAATAAAAATTAAAAATTAAAGAGGTCAAACTTCTTTATTTATTTATTTTTTTCATTTAGAGTTCAAACTTCTTTACTTTTTTTCTTCTTCCATTTTCTCATTCAAATTCTTTCCAAACATCAAATTTCAAATCCAATTTCAAGAACTAAGCTTCAAGATAATTGAAGATTTGCGTATCGTGAATTTATTGCCTATTATAATATTGGTCTTAATTTATGTTTTGAAATTTTTATGTTATTTGAGTTGATATTTGTTGTTCTTATAAGTTGTAATAAATTGTATAAGAAAATTTTTCAAAAAAACTTTGTGAATTGACATTTTAAATAAATGTACGGATATTATTGTGGAGTAAAGTTTGTAGAAAGTTTAATAAATACTTGGCAATTTTTATTTTTTTTCCTTATATATTTGCATTTTTTGATATATTTTATATATTTATATAATGTTAAATATAATTATGACACCATAACAGTTGAACCGACTAAACCAGTAACTAATAAGGCCACCAGTTCGATCACCAGTCTAATTTCTGAAACATTGATTACCATTGACAAACAATTTTTAATTAGACTTGAGATCATTTTCATTTTTATTTCATAATAAAATATATTAATAATTACCTTAGTTAAAACATAGAAGAAAAAGAGATAATGGGATGACTTTCATACCAAATCTAAGTATGATTAAGTAGTTTTCGCCTCCGACCCCTGAAAAATAGGAATGAAATCACACAAATTTTGAATTACGTTTAGATATCAACAAGCACGAAACAATTAAGGGTGGCTAAATTTTGATCTTGATGTGCTTACAAAATTGGACCTAAGTCTCGCTTGTTGAGGCGACTTCCGATTATTATTTTATGATACCTAAATTAGCTTTGAGTTCAAAGTAGCGTATATAAACAAGACAATAATTGAAATGAGAATTCAAAGTGAACTTATATAATACACTTTATATTGAACCTAGAATTGTCACGCCCCAAATTTGAGACATAATACGGTAGTGTCCCTAGACCCAAAAACTCAAAAACACTAAACTTCAGATCCAATAGGGCATGCTAAATTCCCAAAAATTTTATAAAACAAATTCTAAAATAAATCGTCACAATGAAAAGGTAATTCCGAACACTTGTCTTCTCAATCAAACTTGAGTAAAGAAGATCTCAAAGAAATTTTCCTAAGCAACTAACTAGGAATCTTAAACATCAAATAACGTATTCTAAAATGCCAGTCTCTTATCACCATCCCCAAAATTGCTCATCTTCTTCATCCTGAATTAAGTTTTCTGCAAAAAGATAGATTAATAACTTATGAGCGACACTTCGCCCAGTAAATAAATCTCCTTTCTCTTTCTATCGGATTTGAGCAAGTATAAATATCATAAAAAATCACTGAAAACAAAAATATTCACTTTGCAAAAATATAACAATTAATGTAAAAAATATTCAAGAATCATGATCTCAGAGTCAATTACACATTTTTTCAGAATAATTCAGAACAAAAGTTACACAACTTATCAGAAACCTTCAATTTATTAATTAACCATGTTCATGAACTCTCGAGATTCTAATCGGTTATCTTGGACAAGATCTTAACCACAACACCATTAAGTGGCTTTAGAGGTTTTAACTACAACACCGTTAAGAGTAGTTTCAAAGGTCCTAACTACAACGCCGTTAAGAGTGGCTTCAAAAATCTTTTGCTATTATAACCCCGTAGCACAGTTACGGGACTCCTTCCTACCGACAGTTTCTCGATTATTCAGAATATAGATTTTTTTAATTATTTATTTCAACAGAGAATATTATGTTTTATGCAAGATTTAGAAAACTTTTGTTTTTACATGCTCAAATCCTAAAATAAATTTTATGCATGCGAAGAAGTTTTATGAATAATTAAAAATTTGTAGATGGAAAATTCTATGACAACTAAACCATTAGATTAATAGTAAACACCTATTTTTTTTAATACAGAAATCATTCATGAAAAAGAGTATTTTCAATAGAAAAAGAATAAAGATTTACTTACTCCAAAATACTAAAACTCAAGACTTCTCTCAAGTCTGATCTATCACTTATGCATCTTCCACCAATTCTATGAAAGAAAAGAAGATTGTTAATACCTAAGAATAAAATTTCCTATGGTTTCTAAAATAAAACGAACTGGCATTTTCTCACCTTTGCATATAGTTTCATTATTTCCTACCGATTAAGTATTTATACTATTAGGTTAGGTATTTTGGATAACTTAAATTCTTATCAAGATTAGATGACTAACCTCTTTGCAAAATTTTAACTTCTCAAGATTTTAATTATCCTAAATCAATGAAGTGGATTAAAGAACTAAGTTTATATAAGGATCTTCTTCGGTGGATCCCTCTTGTTCTTGTTGAGTCCCCTTCATTTCGGAAGCTGTTTCTATTTCTACATCTCTTTCTTTCTCACTTTCCACCCTTTCTTCCATTTTTGAGGTTTTTTTCAGTTTCTTAGTAAGAATGAGTGACGGTATTCTGCCTAAATAGTAGACACAGGTAATAAATAAGATAATAGTAAAGATCCGAGCCATAGAATTTATCAATTCTGATACAAGGTACTTATTAGATTGAATGTACTTATTCGATCTCATAGAATGATTTTGCAATATCCAGACTAATACCAATCCAAGCCATTTCATGAATAAAATGTGACCAATTAACCAACCAACCAACCAAACTACTTGTTACAAATAACATCTTGTTGTTGCATCGAAACATATAAATGTTGACTAATCTGGCTAACATTGAACTTGGTAAAATGAAATGGCTGAATAATTGAAAAATGAGATTATTCAGGAATACACATTGAATACTGAAATTACACATTGAATTTCTGGTAGTAGATCTATAATCGAAAAAGTGTTTGTGATTGTTCCAGAAGAATGAAACAAAAGATATGGTAGAACTAGGACAGTTATTGTATGAGGTCTACCTAATGCTAGATGCAGAGGTGCATAATAGATCGATATGAACATCATGAGCTGTCCCGTAATAAAATTAGTTGTTGCTGATACCTTCTTCTCGGTTCCTTCTTCCATAACCTGAGCTTTCTTTTTGTTGATAAAAAAACACAAGATATTAAAATTTCCTTTTAGTATATTTTCTCATTTCCAAGTTCGAGCATACAAATTTATTTGGGACTCGATCAATATTTAAGGGATTTTAATAGAAAATAAATATGGGATCCTATTTTAGGTACTCATCTAGATTTTTATTTGCAATTTCAAAGACATAGATTTTAGATTTTAATAATATTTTTAGGATTGCTAGGTGACGATTGGAGATGTAGAATTTATTAAGTTAATTATTTGATGGAACTTTATTGATTGAGTTTTATATTAATGATTTCAAGTTAGCTCCTTTGGATGCCAATTTATGGCGAAGGAAATATTAATCTTTAGTTCATATCTAATTAGTGATTTAATATGTATTAGTTAACCTAAATTATTTAATTTATTTCAAGTTTATGAGGCCCATAACTAGTATAAAAATACACCTATAAATGGTATTTGTGCTTTATAGGTTAGATGTAATAATAGCCCAAACTATTTAACTTATTTTAAGTTATGATTAAGCCCATAAGTAGTGTAGAGAATAAGCCCACAAACTATTATGAAGTATTTACAGTTGGGGTCCATGTTTGTTAAATTAAAGATGACAAAAATCAATTTTTGTGGAATTTTCGGATTTATGAATGGATGGATAATTCTAGAGGTCTTCCATCATATTAGAACTCTATTTGGATAGTTTTTGACCCCCATAAGGTATATAGTCATATTGGTTAGCTAAAACCATGTAAATATAGGTGATATAGAATCCTATAATCTTTTTTTTTTCTAACCTCTATATTATCATGCGAAAATTCATGAATATTGCATATTATTTTAATTACTAACCTATGATAATAGCTAGACAAAATCTAGAATAATTAAATCATAAAAAGTTAAAATTTCGGATATTCATTCACGAGCTTGGGAATTTCAATAACTATCCAATCCTAATAAGTTAAAGATATTAGGATTTTGAGTAACTACCTAATCCTAATAAGATTAGGATTTTAGAATTATCTCCACAGTTTTGAATTATCATTATATGGGATTGAGATTTGATCAAATATGAGAAGTTAAGACTAGAGTGACCTTCTTATCCCAATAAGATACCAATATCGTATCTACATTATAATAATTTATATAAAGACTTGGGGTATTACAAGAATAATCAAAATTTGACGTGATTTTGTGATGTGCCTATCTACAAATGACGAAATGAATTTTATTGATTTCAAATTAAGTGTCAACTACAAATTTAAGTCCTACAAATCTCTCAAAAACACCCAACTCTCTTATATCTAATTTTTGTTAAATGTTCTTTTTTAAAA
>JACGDI010003462.1:844969-863106 GCA_014898725.1 Jacaranda copaia | reverse complement strand
AAAGCTCTAGGAAGTTTCTTCCCAACTATTTTAATGCCAATGGTGGACTTCATAGGGACACAAGGAAACGTGACTTAAAGTTTCTATTACAAGAATGTATTTTATCCTATGTTTTTCAGTTGTAGGATCTAAGACAAAAATCTGCATATCGATTAACATCTGTTAAGATCATAATAAATTTTTTGATCCTTGATTTTTACAAGGGATTTTCTTAATATGATGTTTTAGAGATAGTAGGCCTTTTTGGCCTCCCTTGGACCAAAAAGTGGAAATGACTAAGAAATTTCGTACTTAACCTTTAGCTGGTGAAATATACAATATTGTAATGGTTTTTGATTGCTCAGGTTCTGCTCTTCATGCTTACATGACTCGGAAAGTCTTCAAAGTTTTAAACTTCGGATATTTTCCGACCCATCTCAATTAAGTCATCATATAGATAAAGAACGAAAACTCATAAGAAATGGAAATAAAGAAAGTTAAAACTTGTCGAGGGCCCCTAATCTGAGTTTACGCGGAAAGTTCTCCAAAGGGAGGAAAAACAAAACTGCTAAAATTAACAGCAAAACTGAAAAAACAACTGAAAAAATTGACATCCATTTGCATTAACTTTTCCAACCAAAATATATGGTCATCGACAAGTAAGCACACCACCGGCACCAGGGCGGCGCGTGAGCTCACTTAATAGCACAGGTACTCTCCTTTTTCCTAGATTCATCATTCAAATGGATGCTACATGTGCAATTTAGATCTATCTTTCCTTTACTAATGACACGATTTCTGTTTCTTCTCCTTCCTTCTCCTTTCCTTTTTGTTCTCCTACTCTGCCTGTAGTTTTTCTTATTGTATTTCCACTTTCTTCATTAGAAAATGAAGCAGATCCCATTAGATAGTGAAGTCAAGAAGAGTTTGATGGCCTCATCATCATCAACCTCCTATTACAGACAAACGGCATCTAAAAGTGTTACCGGTTACCATCACATGCCACCCGAAAGTCATGGAATTGTGATTGAGATGGAGCCGGATAACAGACTTGGCACTGGAGCCAGTGATCAGCTGCATTCAGGCTTGGACTTCTCTACTGTGGATTGCTCAGCCCACAGTAAGCTTGTCAAGGAGAAAAGCCTTGATAAGCTAGCTGAACTTGGAGGGGTTGAGGGAATAGGCGCTTCTCTCAAAACTGATCTGCAGCGTGGCATAGGAGGTGATTTTGAAGAGATTTCAGGCAGAGAAATAGCTTTCGGCACCAATTCTTATGTTAAGCCACCTACAAAGAGCTTCTTTCATTTCTTGTGGGAAGCTTTGAAGGATCCAATAATTCTTGTCCTCTTGGTTTTTGCGGCTTTATCACTTGGACTTGGCATTAAGAAGCATGGGCCTAAAGATGGTTGGTACGATGGTGGAAGCATTTTACTTATTGTTTCTCTTGTTATTTTTGTCCAAGCAATTAGCAACTTTAAGCAATACCAACAATCCGACAAAGTTTCCAAGATCAGGAACAATATCACAACAGAAGTTGTGAGAAATGGAAGGAGGCAACAGATTTCAATATTTGAAACTGTGGTTGGTGATATTGTTTGCTTAAGTATTGGTGATCAAGTACCTGCTGATGGGCTATTCATAAAAGGGTACTCTTTGGAAGTGGATGAATCTAGCGTGACAGGAGAAAGCAATCTCATTGAAGTCAGTAAAGATCAAAATCCATTCTTGTTATCAGGCTCCAAGGTGGCTCATGGATGTGCTAAAATGCTTGTGACTTCTGTAGGAATGAACACAACTTGGGGAGAAATGATTAGCTCAAATAGTGTTGAATCCAATGAGCAAAGTACACCACTTCAAGCCCAATTGAAGAAGTTAACTTTTCTAACAAGAAATGTTGGTCTAGCAGTAGGTTTCATGATACTTGCTGTGCTGTTGATACGATATTTCACAGGGAATACCACAGATGAAAATGGGAACAAAGAATTTATTGTCAGCAAGACAAAGGTTGACGATGTGATCAATGCCATGGTGGAAATTATTCTTTCAGTCGTGGCCATTGTAGTTGTTGCAATTCCTAACGGATTGACTTTGGCTGTTACTCTTAGTCTTGCATACTCGATGAAAAGAATGCTGGCTGATAAAGCAACGGTCAGAAATCTATCTGCTTGTGAGGAAGTGGGCTCTGCAACGACCATATGCACGGATCCAACAAGTACTTTCTTATCAAATAAGAAGAATGTAACTGAGGTTTTTATTGGAAAAGAATCCACGCGAGGAAAAAGCTACAGTTCCATTGGAGCCAATGTTCTTCAACTATTGATTCAAGGAATCTGTCTCATGAGACGTAGCGCTCAGAAGTTGTTCAAAGTTTCTCCGATGGATGATGGCATTCTTGCTTGGATTGTCAACAATTGGAATGCAGAAATATACAACAGCACAGAGGGTTTATCAGTTGTTAAAGTGGATGCTTCCTGCCCTGAGAAGAAGAGACTGGGGATTTTGGTCGAAAGACAGTCGGACAATATGATGCATGAGGTGCATTGGAGAGGGGATTTTGAAAGAATTCTCCCATTATGTTCACATTACTATGATATTAGCGGAAATGCTATAGTTCTTGATGATGAGGAGAGGGAAAGATATCGTCAGACAATAGAAAATGCGGCTGCTGGTAGTCTTCAATGCACTGCATTTGCTCATAAGTATCTTTCACAAGAGGAGTATCAGAAAGAAAGAGCAAATAGAAGAGTGCCAGACAAGAACTTGATCCTTTTGGGAGTTGTAGGCCTGCAAGGTTTTTGCCGCCCTGGTACAAAGGAAGCCATTGAAATTTGTCAACGTGCTGGAGTTAAACTCAGGATGATCACCGGAAATAATGTATCGGCAGCAAACGCTATAGCCAAGGAATGTGGAATACTACCTCCCTCTCAAGAAGTGAACGATGGATCAACAGTAACAGGCGAACAATTTCGCAGGTACATAGAAGAGGAAAGAACGGAGATAGTTAACAAGATCCGTGTTATGGCAAGATCATCTCCTTCAGACAAACTTCTACTGGTGCAATGCCTAAGGAAGATCGGCAATATTGTTGCAGTTACAGGAGATGGCACAAATGATGCACCAGCATTGCACGAAGCCGACATAGGACTTGCAATGGGAATCCAGGGGACAGAAGTGGCTAAAGAAAGCTCAGATATTATCATCTTGGATGACAACTTTGCTTCTGTTGTCAATGTTGTAAGATGGGGGAGAAGCGTTTACGTCAACATTCAGAAATTCATCCAATTTCAGCTCACCGTCAATGTAGCAGCTCTAGCAATCAACTTAGTGGCGGCCATTTCAGCCGGAGAGGTGCCATTGACTGCTGTCCAGTTGCTATGGGTGAATCTCATAATGGACACCTTAGGAGCATTAGCCCTTGCAACAGAGAAACCAACTGAGGGGCTCATGGAGAAGCGGCCTATGGGACGAACTGAGCCACTTATCAGCAATGTTATGTGGAGGAATTTGTTAGCTCAAGCCCTTTATCAGATAACTGTTCTCTTGATATTAAACTTCAAGGGTGAATCCATATTTCATGTCAGCAATAAGGTAAACAACACGATAATTTTCAACACATTTGTGTTCTGCCAAGTGTTCAATGCGTTTAATGCTCGTAAGCTTGAGAAGAAGAATTTTTTTGAGGGAATACATAGGAACAGGCTGTTTTTGGGAATAATCGGGATCACCATAGTCGTTCAAGCTATAATGGTGGAATTCTTGAATAAATTTGCTCATACAGAGAAGCTAGATTGGAAGCAATGGGGACTCTGTATAGGAATTGCAGCTTTGTCTTGGCCAATTGGTTGGCTTGTCAAGCTCATACCAGTTCCAAAGAGGCCAATTCTCAATTATTTGATCATCTCAAACGGCGATGCTGGTAAAAGCTGCTCATTTCAAGTATAGAAGTTCTGTTTTTCCTAGGAAGAACAGAATGTATGGCAGCAGAAAGGACTAGAATTCTTAGAATATGGATGTTGCTTGATCAGATAAAACTTTGGAGCAGAACTGATGCGAATAAAAAAGGGTCTTAAGAGGTGACTCTCATTTAAATATTTATCCTTTATTGATCGATCTTATTGAGACTTTAAACTTATAAACCCTTGCATATTCTTTCATTACAGGAAGCAGAATGCCCCTATTTAGGATTCACAAGAGATGAAAATCATTCCAAGTTTAAGTAATATCCAAGGATGGTTACAACTTTCTGTGAACTTTTTTTCTATTTTAATAGCATGTGCGTCCATCAAAAGGACACAGAACTTAAAGACTTTTGTGTAACTTCTGTGAGGCTAGTTTAGTGTACATGGGTTGCCACGGTTTATCTTTAATAAGAAAGTTTTAATAGGAACATCTTGTTTGGTTTCAAGTGTCAAAAGATTTCACGTTAGTTTTTTGAATATATATCATATCAAGTTGTAAATATTTAAATCAAATATGGTGGTATAAACTTATTTTGCTTCCAGTCTCTTCAAGGAAGCTTTGCTCGGTAGGCATTGCCTGCTAATTCGAACACGAAAATGTGTAGCTTCGCTCCCGTATCCCATGCTAAGTCACATGCAGCACCTTGAAAAGTATGGACGCGACATATGTAGAGAAACTTGTATGTGCAATTGGGGATTCTGATATATTGTAGTAATATGTGTAGATTCTTGTAATTTGAGTGAAATTTTTGGGGAACAAAAGTTGATTTCATATGTCTCACTTGATTATATATATATATATATATATATATCTTAAATTGAATTGTAAATTATTGATTAAAATTTGATGATATTATGAATTAGAAATAATATCATAATTATGTATGATTCAATATTTCGTAACTCATTGAATATATATATATATACCCACATCAACACCATGACAAGAGCCCAAGATTTGACACATTATAATTTTTATACTCTATATTTCCTTTAATCCTTGCATTTTCCTCCTAAAGTTCAAAGTAATTTTCAAAGTAATAAAGGCCAACGAACCAAAATTCACTCATTAAATATTCAGAAAAGAAAACGCAGAACAAGGGAAATGGATAAACCTGGAAAATAGTTAAATAGTTCTATCAATCATTGTATTGAAAATAAAGAGTTGAAAGTGGGAACAAGAACCTGAAAGGGAAAAAAAATGTAGAAAAGCAAAATTCGTATGATTTGACAAGTGAGCGAGCAACGCTTCGGTGACAGGCTCAGGAGCCGAATCACGGGGTGGCTCTTTTTCTTGGTCAAAATCCCTAGCAGCCCTAATTGACTTGTTAGCCCAAACAAAATTTTAGGCAATATTCGATTTTGTTTTAGGATGCTTTGAAAAATAAAAATATATTTAATTTTATTTTAAAGACTATATTTACACTGGAAATATTTTTTTATGTAATCTTTTTATCATAATAATATAATATGTAATGTAATATATTTATACTATCATAATGATTGAAAGATGTACCTAAATATATGTGTCATTTATTTAGTGATTTGAATATGAACACACACACACACACACGTGTGTGTTTGTGGAATTATTCAAATTTAAAGTATAAACATTTTTAATAATATTTTAAAGAAAATAATAAATATCTGGTTAGTGAATTATCTATATTTACCATATATGAACTTATGAAGCGCTCAAATTAAAATCAAGAATGTAGGTTATAAACTGGATTCTTCACGTCCAATACAATATTACTAGCATAAATCATACAATAAGGCATAAGCTTGGTGCATTTATTGAATTAAATTAAAAAAAATTCAAACTATACGACCAAGTAATTAAATTTTTACACATAAAATATTATAATCGTTTTCTAAAGATACTAGTTTAAGTAGTGAAGTATATTAATGTGAAAAACTATCTATTGAAAGAAAAATGGCGTAATATATTAAGTTAAAATTTTAATGTGAAACATTTCTATATATCATATATCTCTAGTTATAACTTTGCGTTAATAAACAGTAGATAATTTTTTTAGAAAATAAAAAAGATAGTGTAATTATATTGCAATTAAATGAAACATAACAAAATTTAAAGGATTGGAAAATTTTTTCATTAGAACACATGAATTAATTGAGCTTTGAAGTGGATAATGACATTTTTAATATATGACGCATCTTTGCTTTTTCTTTTTTAAAAATTAGAAATGCCATAATAAAGTTTTTGAAAGAAAAAAGTAAAGTAATCATGCACATTTAGTATCTTCAAAATTTGCGAAGCCTTTCTTTATCAGGCATGTCTACGGTAAAGTATTATTGTATTTCAATTATATAAAATATTTTTAAATTAAATGACACATATTCTTTTACAGCACATTAATGTTAATTTCACAGTAAATCATTATTTTGTGTCTTAAAATTTTGATACATTTAATGTTTGATAAATATTTATTTAAAAAAATTTAAATTAAAAATAAATAATGAGTTGCAGCCATTTAATGAGTTGGAGGTTAAAATAAATAAAATTTTATTATTGGTAGCCACTATTTTAGTATAATGAACCCTCAACATACAATTAAAATTTATTATAAATCGTTTCGTACAGATAGCATGTTAAGTATACTTTATTATATTATTAACTATCGTCAAAATGAAAGGACATGATTTTATATTTTAAATTCAATGGTTATATTAAATATATTTGTACATCCCTCACATAAGACATATAAAATTAAGTATGCACCGTAGACTACTCCTTCTTTCTTTCTTTTCTTTTTTTTTTCTATTTTTTTCCTTGTATTCGATACCAATGTTTTTATTCAACACACAAACATTAAATATCTGTCGATAATATTTTTTTTTAGATGGAGAATTTTTTTTTCAATGATGCAATAATTTCTTTTTTCAAAGTATTTAATAGGAAAAAAAAAGAGTTCTAAAGTTACACTGCCATGATTTTTTATCAATATAATATAAGGAACTAATGAAATTACTATCATATATGTATTAGAAATACTTCTATATATCCTATTTCGTTCGTTAATCTATTAATAGATGATAAAATAGAATTTATAATCAAAAAATAGTTTTATTTATTAATTTTATTTGGAACTTTTACAAAGTTATTATCTAAAATTAGGTTGAATATTAGTATAATAAAATTTAAGTATTGTTCTGCTTAATCTAATATAATTGGCAACTATGATCATAAAAATTATATCATTTACCAAGCACCCCTCAGTTTTCATCTTTGATTTAAATTTATAAATCAAATGCATAAATTTATATACAAAGGAATTTAACATATTAAAATTTGTAATATATTTAAAATGCATCTATTTATTTGAGGTGGATAGAGATTTATAAATAAAATAAACTAGTATTTATGAAAATTTTATCAGTTCCATAAAGAAATTATTAGACTACTAGAGTTAGTAAATCTACAAATTAAAATAAAAATAAAGCTAGCATAAAAGAAAAAAAGGTAAAAATAAAGTTTCGAAGCTACATTAAGTTCATACTCGAGTTTCCCAAAAGATGAACTGTTTCGAATCTTCCGATTCATAATAGTTAAAATTCTTCACATGAAAATTGTAGTATAAACACTTAGGACTGTCAATGAGTAGGATATTACTTTATCCAAATACATACCCTAATATATTCAAATAATTATACCCTATATAAATTCTACCATTCTCAACCCATAACTCTATTAAACCTGTATCTTAAAATACCTAAATAATAGACAATTTTTGGATTGTATTTTAACTTGACTAATTTTTTTTTATTTTTCAAATTTTCTTATTATCAATCAAAATGCTGATACACCACATAATAATAAGTCAACAATATCTCTAATTTTGTTGGACATTTATTTTATTTTTAGATTAATTATAACAGGTCAAGCTTAATCATCTTCTTTTATTTTATCTTTTTTCCCCAAAAAAATTGAATTTAACTTCAACTCATTACTCAAGCAATTAATTAAGAAAGTGATAATATATATATATATATATATATATAAATTATTTGAGATGAACTCGTAGATTTATTTTGTTATGATTCAAAATTTTTAGGGATCAAATTAATATTTTTTTAATGATAAAATTAGAATCAAATATAATTTTAAATTGATGTCAAAAGCCATATTGGAACAATATTTTCTTCGTTAGACATTTACCAAGATATAGTCCCAATTTATGCGACTCTTCCCAAAACTTTCTGAGTTCTGACCTGACTCATGAACTGACATGCAGTTCTCTCCCATTTAACTTAAAAACGCTGTACACTATTATGCGCTTTCTTCTTTCTTTTTTTCCCTCTTCCAGCATCAATAGTCGGCAACGGGCAGGTATTTCCGTTAACTGCTGCAACTGTTTCTGGTTCATCCAATCCAAAGGACGGTTAGAGAGCATCTCAACTTTGCTTCAATTCCACGAAACTATTTTCAATTTTCCCAAATATTATAAAAAGCCATTAGCAAACCCAGATCCCATTTCATCTCAGCACAAACTTCAAGTACTCAAAATCCAACGCCAACACCTCATCTCTCCCAAATGGCCGCTCATTTTAATCCAACTTACACACATTCCAACTCACGCGCCGCCGTCTCACCACTCCACTACCGGAAAGTACAGAGCCCATTCTTCTTTTTCACTAAAGAATCACCATGGCGCTCCAAGCACCTCCTGAGGAACTACAACAGTACCATAGGCGTTTGGAGAATCAATGCTGTCAATGAGGGAGGGGACTCGTACTTGGACATGTGGAAGAGCGCGGTGGACCGGCAAAGAAAGTCGGTGGAGTTCGAAAGATTGGCAAAAGATTCTGCGGAAAGTAGTGAAAATGAGGAACAGCAGGAAAAAGAAGAGAGTCCTGAAGAATTGGAAAGGAAGAATCGCGAGTTCGAGAAACTTCTTGAGGTTCCCGCGGCGGAAAGAGACAGGGTTCAGGGAATGCAGGTGATTGATCGAGCGGCGGCGGCGTTAGCAGCCGCGAGAGCGTTGCTGAAGGAGAATTTGCCGTCGCAGGAGGAGAATTACGGTGAAGTGAGAGTTGATAGTGGCGGCGGCGAGATGGAGGATCAAAAAGAAGGTAACTGATATATGTTCTTGGATTTCTTGATTCGAAGAACTGAGAACTTTTTTTCGTTTATACATTTTTTGGTAAGTGTCCTTTGTGGTTGTTGACACTAAGACTATGACGAAAGAATTGCTCATGAGGTACATTTACTTGGCTATTAGATTAATTTTAGGGTTTACTTTCGGGAATTTTTCATTTTCTTGAAGAATCACTGTTCTGTTACTGTAGTTTCGACTGCCATCTTTTGGAGTCAGTTAGATAAGGCAACTTATCAATATAAGGTGTTTATACTATATTCCATGTGAAGAATTTAACTACGATAAATTAGAGTAGTTCATTTGTTGGCAAAGTCAAATATGGAGTCGATATGGCTTTGTGGCTTTTGATATTTTCTGCTAATTAGGAGTTTGATCGTGAGTTATTGACAGTTTTTGGCGCGAACCTTATGTTATAGGCTGAAAATTGTGCTCTCATAGTTAATCCAAATCTGAATAACTTACCCTGGATGGCTTATGTTGAAAGAAGTTTGTATTTATTTTCTTTCCTGGATACACTTAGACATCTCATATTCTTTACTTCTGCTCTCTGCTGATGCATCTTCCCCAACTATTGTTGACCTTCTTGAAAACAATCTTTTAGGAGAAGTTTCGGGCATAATGTCTAACTTCCTGGACCATATTTTCTTTAGGCTTTTCCAAATTGTGGAGATTTCTGTACTGCTACACTCCATTTGGTTGAGAACTTTGTTTCAGTGCCAAATGTGGTGATCATTTTCTTAGACCGGCTTCTGATTATTGAATAATAATTAGAGTGAAATAGCTGCTACCATCTGTGTGTGGTTGATGCTTCTGGTTTGGTCCTGATTATGCGCAAGACCTCTGATTCAAGTTTTGCTTAATGTCAAATAAATTTTAGTGTAGAAAGCAAAAGAAATTATCTCAAGATAACTCTAGGCTGTAATTTCTGTCTTTCTTAGCTTTTGCTATGTTTTCCATAGCATCTTGTTCACGTATCTGAATCTGAACCTCTGATGACCAGACTATTGATATTAAATGCTTGAGAATTGTTTCAGCTTCTTTGGCAGAAACTAAACTTCAGACTGATTATCAAAAGATTTGACAATGGCATATGTCAAAGATTCTCTCTCCTCACTTGGAAAAAAGGCGAATAAAATGAAACCTTGTTGCTTGAACTGCATTGCATGTGTAGTGCTAGGTTGGAGGTTTCCTAAATATAGAGCACGAAGAAGGGCAGGCTTGAACTGGCTGTCTCAAGAAGCATTAGAAGAGGCTAAAAGAATCCTAGAACCTCAAAAGGCAGCATAATCTAGGTATTGATTATTCTACTGTTGGATTAGTGAGAGGAAAAGGTTAAATTGGACCCTTGACATGTACGGAGATCTTGACTTCTACATTAAAAGATTCAGTTTTCTTGTGTGCTAATATGTTGTAATGGATCATGTGCCGAATTCAAGAACTTGACATTTTAATGCCTTTCATTCATTTAAAATGTTATTTTAGTTGCTTATTATTCTTTCTGTGGCATGAGATGAACTTGATCATTATATTTTAATTTGAGCAGGGATGCAAAGTGGCAGTTCTTTCCTGCCTAAATCAGGAAGCTCAAGTATTGGAACGCCAGGTTCAAGTTTCTGGGTATGGGCTCCTCCTCCAGCTGATGAGGATATTTTTGGTGAGATTGAACTAAAGCCATCTGGACAAGCTTCTCCATCTCCAGCACAAAGCAGCCCTGTACTAGAACAGGAACGAGGTTTAGATGTTTTGTCAATCCCGTTTGAGACTTCAATGATTGAAAGTGGGAAAGATCTTCCCCTTCCCCCCCTTCAGTCACTTGTGGAGGTTGAGAAAGTGGAAGTTATTCAGGAAGCACCTCATCAGGAGGAACATGAACTTGGCGTTCAATTTTCAGCACATGCAGCTGAAGCAGTTGATGCACTAAGTAAAGTGAATGAAGCATCCTTCAAAGGAGTAAATCAAGATGGATCAAGGTGGTGGAAGGAGACAGGGATAGAACAAAGACCTGATGGGGTTGTCTGTAAATGGACACTGACCAGGGGTGTTAGTGCTGATAAAGCTATTGAGTGGGAAAACAAATATTGGGAAGCTGCTGATGAGTTTGGTTATAAGGAACTTGGTTCTGAAAAATCTGGACGTGATGCTGCAGGAAATGTTTGGCGTGAATTCTGGAGGGAGTCAATGATGCAGGTAAGGCATTTTGTCTTAGTCTTTAAACTGATTTATTTATTTATTATCTATTATTCAATTTATAAGCACACAAGGATGTTCTGTCTATTTTTCCAGTTTTTGAATTTTCTGACATGATTTGTATAGCCAATGTTTTTTCATTTACCCTGAGCTGCCATGTGAAATGCTGACTTCTTTTACATGCAAGCTCTTTGTTTAAGTATTACTAAAATCAAATTTGCTTGGATATCACTAATAGTTTGATGGATTGCTAGCTTTTTTACGTCTAATTGGCTTACACACTACAGAAGGAGGGGCTTCTCCATATTGAGAAAACGGCAGATAAGTGGGGAAAGAACATAAAAGGAGATGAATGGCAGGAGAAATGGTGGGAGCATTATGATGCCTCAGGCCGAGCAGATAAGTGGGCTCACAAGTGGTGCACCATCGACCCCAACACTCCTTTAGAGGCTGGCCACGGTCATGTTTGGCACGAAAGGTACCAAATTGTCTGGCTCTGTTGTTCTTACATTAATATAGATCTAATTCTCTCCATCTTACAAGCACACTCACAAACAATTTATTAGAAACTAAAATATGATTGACAAAACTACATATAACTTTATAACCCATTGACCTGTTGTGTCATAGTAACATTTGCATATTAAATCACTTTAGTACATCTGTGCACCTTGACTATTCAATTCTAGATATTAATGATTGTTTCATGATAGGTGGGGTGAGAAGTATGATGGGATAGGGGGCAGCATGAAATACACCGACAAATGGGCTGAACGTTTTGAGGGAGATGGCTGGTCAAAATGGGGTGATAAATGGGACGAGCATTTTGATGTTAATGGTCATGGAGTAAAGCAAGGGGAGAGCTGGTGGGCAGGTAAATATGGGGACCGTTGGAACCGAACATGGGGCGAGGGCCACAATGGTTCTGGATGGGTGCATAAGTACGGCAAGAGCAGTAGCGGGGAACATTGGGACACTCATGTTCGGCAAGAAACTTGGTATGAGAAGTACCCACATTATGGTTTCTTTCATTGCTTTCAGAACTCAATTCAGCTACGTGAAGTTAAAAGACCATCTGACTGGCAGTAAAAGAGTTTCTATAGATGCTCTTCTGCATTGCTGAAATCTGAGAGAACACATACAAGTTTTAGCTTGTATACGTATCCTATTCTGCCATTACTCTATCGCCTGTAATAAATTGAGAATAGATATTGTTAGACATAGGTATATGTGACAACTTGATTGTTTTGGTATGGAGAAGTAGTTTTTGAGAAATAAAATTGTTGTTTTCATATTGAATTCCATATCTTCTCTAGATGTTTTTCTTTGCAAATTCTTTTGTGGATATGTTTGTAATAGGTTTCTCACGTTATGATGCAATTGGAACTGGTTCTGATGCTAAGTTGCTATTAGCTATTGGGATAAACTAATACTTTCACATTATGTGGCATCCTAAATATGTATAAATTCACAATATCAAATCTTATCTCATATTAGAGAATTTGATGACTTTAAATCAATTTAGAAGCTGCTTTCTCCTCTCTTATTCACCCATTGAAGCGTTTTATTTACATATATATATATATATAACAATCCTTCATTTTATGGTGTATAGGTGGGAAAGTATTGAGGTGTTTGCCTTCCAAATCTAATTATGGATTTTAGTATCACCAAGTGGTGCAGTTTGTGGGTATGATGGACAGGTGTCGATCCAAATCATTAAGTTACTTCCGATGATACCAATTCTATATTGGAGGGGTCAACATCTTAACATTAGTTTATAAGTTATCCCCTTTTATTATTCTTTAATCTTTTAAAGTGTTTTTTTTTTTTTAAAGGAGACCAAGCTATTAGACCTATGTGGAAGGATCTAGCTGTTAATGCGATAGGATAAGTCGGTATCCCAATGAATTACCGATAGATAAAATTAGGCTTGGCAGTTGGACAGGTTTTGTCTTAAACCAAACCCGGTCCGAACTTGAAAAATATTTTGAAACCTGCTCACCCATCCACCCGGGTTTTAAATTTGACAGTTCTAATTCATCCAGTATTAAATATATAAAACCCACACCCGTTTCATCCCACCTCACACCTATCAAATTTTTTTTTCAAAAAGATTATTTAATTATTATAATTTAACAATTCAACTACAATTTCATAAAATTTAATATAGAAAAATTCAATCAATATAACAATTGTCGCATCCCAATTGGGAGGTGGCTGCTCCCATTTAAGGTGCTACTCAAATCTATACTACAAACTCTATAGATAAGAGATAACAAATATTTCAAAATCCAAAACATTTAATTTTCACAAGTAACCTCCATCAACATATGCATTGATAACCAGCATATCGTAAATCATACTTAGCACTTATAATCCATTTATCATATCTATGTCAGTAGTTCAACAAATGCAACCACTATATTTGAATATTCCTTGGGTTTATTACCTCATATGCCGGGTGGTTTAGTTTACCTTCATCACTCATTCTTATTTGGGGTAAAAAACGAAAGAAAATAATAAGTACTGTAAGTCTGAATGACTTAGTGAGTTATTCAAATAATAATAACAGAATATCAACTATTCATACATGGTATATAGAAAATAGGTTGGAGCATTTTAATTTCTAGAAACCATGAGAGGAGATTTCAATCAAAATTCTAAGTGATCTATCTCATCGCTGTCCCATACCAGTTATGAGACTTCACAAAATTCATTCCCTTTTTTCAAAGATTTAAATCTCAAATATGACCAAAGGATCAACATGACATTTGAACCATCACTTGATTTTTGTCAAACATTCAAGTTTCAAAGTAAAATTATCAAACATATCAATTACTTATACAACTTGTTGTAGGTGGCTCTCCTACCTTCTCGCTCTACTTTTAAAAACATGAAAATCCCTATTCCTCTAAGTTTCGAGTGATATTGGCTCGGATATTTAAACAATCATGAGACATGGTTAACTGCATGTCTTATCTTGCTCATAGACAACTACCTCCAGCTGGCTAAAAAACAAGATTATATATATACAGCTTGTATGGGTATCAATCGAAAGACCAGCCATTGTTAGTTTGTTCCACCCGATCATCTTTCGAAGCCAATTCCAAGACCTACCCCCAAGTGTATCAAGTACTTTTGTGAATATCATATAACATGTCTAATAACATCTCAATTAACACATCAATTCACCATGATAAACAAGTAATCAATAAATCAACATAAGGCTCAATCCAAGATAGACATGGCAATTTTATAAAAATATATTTCAATCCATTTTTCAGTTCTCATGCACAATCGTCATTTTTTAGTAAGATAACATAAATTATAATCAAATAGAAGCTATAATCGGTGTAAGGGGCGATGTGTGATGAACTTTCAAAAATAGTTTATTTTATCAAAATTTGTGTAAACATGATGTTTGGTTCAGAGATACAACAACTCAAAATGGGTAAGAAATTCAATTAAGAATAGCTCAAGAATCATAGGTAAAAAAGAAGAAAAGTCCAAATAGAGTGTTAAGAGCAATACAAGGATCGAAGGTCAATATAACATAAGTGAACAATAGTTTTTAACAAAGAAATGGTCAAGCATAACTGATATATTTACCAATATATATACAAAAGAGAAGAAACTACATTAAGCAATTTGAGAATTTGGATAATAACAACTCAAGAATTTCAGGCAATAAGGACAGTCCAGACAGATTGTCAGATCCAACACACTAGCCAAAGAGTTGCACAAAGTGAACAATAAGCAATTATTGAATCTCAACACTAACAAGATCAAGCAATAAACAACAAGGATATATTAACGAATATGTATGTTCTCCTCCCAAGAAGAAAATTGATATAAACTTACCCAATAACTGTGGCAGGAGTTCCTTAGTTGTTTGGACTGCTCACAACCTTATTTCTTGGTCAATCCAAGGACTTATATAAGGTAATATGAGCTATAAGTGGATTACTCTCTCTAAATCATGTATATAAATACAATTAGCTTTCTTATTCAACTGTAAGGCCTAATTTTTTCTATTTTGGCATATTCCTTCAATCTCTGCTTCGTACCTCAATACTTAAGACAATTAATATGGTAATCCTTAGTTGCTTGGAGAGTCTATGTCCCTATTTTCTAATCAATTTAAAGTTCAAAATAAGATAACCTAGACCAACATTGTGTTGACTTTCGAATCATAACTCTTAATGCACTTAAATGTCCTTATCAAGTTTCTCAGTTAATTTATTTGTTTAGTCACAATTTTCTCAATTTTCATATGTTTAGGATAATAATATACCATTGTTCTTAACTTAACAAGTTGGTAAACATGTTGTTAAAATCTTACTTAAGGTCCTAGCGGCATCCCTTCGAGTCAATTGGGTTCAACACTACAATAGTTGTACGATTAATTCATAACCTAGGCTAAATCATAGTTTAACAATCTTAATTCATATTATGATTAGACTTGGATCCAAAATTTTAATTAAATTCGATAAATTAATCAAATTGAAATTCGATTATGATATTTACCTAAATTGGATTGAATCGAGATCCAATATCAAGCCGAAAATAGTCCAAATGAGTTCGAAACTTAATTATATACAAATAGCCCAAAAATCGTTGCATGTGTCACTGTTGAAGGTGAAGGCCACCACCACCACTAGGTGCGCCTTGTTGAGGTGAGAAAAAACCTATTCAATCAATTTATGATCTAATGCTCCTATGCCAGTCAATTAGCTGCCTAAACCCACCATGAAACCCTTGCAGCACTGCCTCAAATTCCTTCGCCATAAGTTGTTGAAACACAAAACGGAAGCTACCTCCACCTTGCCCATAACATTCTGACTAGAATCCCTCTAAGCTCAACTTCATTCCGCCCCCAAAAGAGGTTGAACTGCCACCTCTGTCGTGCGGTCCACCGGCCATGAAGTTTCCGGCAAAATCTTTCATGTTTTAGATTGTTTTTTATATCATTTTGTTCATTGAGCCATGAGGATGCTAACTATGGTTTTGGTTTTTGATTTCAACCTAAACTAGAGCAAGAATGAGCTTCGGAAGAGACTGGGTCATCTTTTCGAAATTTAATTAAGTTTTGTCCTCAACTATATATATAGAAACATTTGTCCAGGTCTTTTAGATTGACCCCAAAAGTCTTCACCACCTTCAATTAGGTCTTCCTAGATTTTAACGACCTTCAATTTCACCTTAGAGCTTTAATTTAAGCCTAAAAGTTCTATTATCTGTACATTGACCCCCTGATATTTCTAATTTCAAGCAATTAAGTCCAAATTTAATTATTCTGAAGTCCTTAAACTTTTAATTTACCTACTTGACCTCCTAATATTTTTTATTCAATGTGATTGGGTCCTAGATTTAATTAATTTTTTGTCCTTTGACTTTTAATATTTATGCTTATGTCTTAATTAATCCAATTGGTAATTTGATTTTGTCAAAATTGAGATTTATATTTCTATTATCTTAATTTTATGATTTTTAAAATTTGGGAAGTTACAAAAATATTTAAATATATTAATTAAAAACTAAAATATAAAAAATCATATAAATATATAAAATATTATATATTATAATTACATAAGTACTTGGGATGGAACGGGACAGACCGCTTTGTCGTATATGAAATTCATATTAAAATATGTGCACCCCATGCTGAGTAAGCGGAATGAGTATCCACGAATTGAATTGAAATTGTCAAGTCTAGATAAAATTAAGAATCGTTATATATATGTGTATATATATATATATGTATATGTAAATAAATAACTAATTGTGAAATTTCTCAATAAGTCACTCTCGCTCAACTTGGAAACCATGCGTGAGTGAAGCTTCCATCTTATTTCTCCTTTAAACGCACTTGGGGACTCACTAATGTGATTGGAGGAGCTTCCGTCGTATTTATTGCTGTTCTCATTTGCGAAACTTCCCGGCAAGTCACTCTCCCTCAGCTTGGACTATTACTAAATTTTAACTCTTTTATTAAAAAATATAGACGTTATTTTCTCTCCTTTTCGAGAACTACTATTTGATCATACTTATCATTAGCCTTGCAAAATTCCTAAAGAAAGCAATTAGGCGTTCAAAAATTTTAGTTTAACGACATTGCTACTCCCAAAATATATATATTTATGTTCAGAGATGCAAGTTTCAAGTAAAGTCATGGACAAGTGTAGTTTGATGGCAGACCCTCGTATCTACATACAAATAACTTGCATGTTTGTGTTTGGCTAAATTTATTTAAAATATTATAAATAAGTTGTTGAAATGTTTGAATAAAATAAAATTTTTAAATTTATAAGATGTTAATTAATGATGGTAATTTTATAATTAAAATGATTAAAAATAAAAAGATTTTATTAAAATTTTAAAAATAAGTTAGGGCCTTCTTACTTTTTTTTTTTTATTTATACACACGCACACATCAGGAGCCCGTTTAGGTTCGAACTCCTGATCTCCCACATTATGTGGGAGACTTATGCCAGTGGGCTACAAGCTACTTGGCGATATTTTATGAAGCTTATATGCTCTGCCCAAATACCTTCTAAATTTATAGCCGAAATTGTAGAATTAGCCATAATCTTCTCTCAAAAATAAAATTAAATAAATCTTGTCTAGTTTTTTTTTATTTTTATTATTAAATTTATTGTACTTTCTTGTACTATTTATAAGTCTATTAATAATAATCGTTGTTAATAAAATTTGCAAATATCCTCCCACACTAAAAGAAGATATACCAGAAGAAAATCAGGACGATGCTAGGGGGGTGGGGCCATTCAATGCATATGCTAAAATTTTAATATTTTTTTATATAATAATAATATTTATTTATTTTTTATATCTTATAATTTATTTTAATAATATTAATATATTATTTATT
>JACGDI010003462.1:790611-839021 GCA_014898725.1 Jacaranda copaia | reverse complement strand
GTTGGGGTGGTGCCCGACAAGTCAATAAAATTGACATTGACATGTAAGATATGTATGTTCAAGACATTTTCAATTTTTTTTTATTTGTTTTCTCTTACTACAAAACCACGCCGTTTTATGAGTTTGGTGCTTTATACACTTGTAGCTTGGGCTGTGTTTGTTGTATATGATATTGTTGTTTCCAGCTTTTTTCTTGGCCCCACAAAAAGCGGTACGAAGAAAATAATTTTAATTTTTCTTGAGTTTGCTTTTTGTTTGAAAATGATGTTGTCTTTTGGTGCTCTTGGATTGTTTTTTATATTTTTAATTTTCCTTGAAGCCCACAAAGAATGGTTAGAAGAAAATAATTTTTTTTCTTTTTTTGTCCTGAGCATCAAATGACGGTATTTTTTGTTTCTTTTTAGAATTTGGGCTTTTCCTCCTCCCGCAAGCGAAGTCGTTTTGATACAATATTTAAAATAAAAATATTTTTTTCGGTTGAGAGGACAATTGCTGTTAAATCATGTCTCCAACAGCTATTTAAAGTGGAATTGCTTTTTGAGTTCAAGCAACAACGAAGTTCGGCTGCCATAATTTTTAAACGGGTATTGTCATTTACACTTTAGCATTCGACTTAATTTTTAGTTTATAAGAATTAATTATTATATCTCTCTATTTTTAAGATATTATTTAATTTAAATTATTGAACAATAATATTCTTAGTGTACTATTCTTTATTCTATTAAATACAATATTAATTCGTTCTTAATCTTAATTCATTTTATATCAAATTTGATAGAGCATATAAAAATGAACAAATTATCTCATTAATAAATTCAATCATCACATTGAAGATTTGGTTATAAACTTCAATAGGAAAATAATAGTGTCAATACAAAATAGTATATTTTTGCATCCCAATTATGGGTCTTTCATTAAAACTGCTGTATAAAGTTATTTCAATCATAGAAGTGAAATAAATGAAGAAAATAGCACTGCACTTTATTATTTAGATGTAGTAAAAAATCACCATACTGTGGGTACCTAAAAATTGCAAATAATATACCTCATTTTTTTTTCACTCAATAAAATAAGGGTAATTTTACCTACCACTTAATTACTTGAAAATTTGTCACCCAACCCACAAGTACTCATGAGTTACCCATGGAAAACCATATATATATATATTAAATTTTTCTCTAATTTGCACAATTATTTGGAGGATATAACACATTTTTCTATAATAACAACAATGTCTATGTGGTATTTAAATTTTTAGTTTAAAATATTTTTGACATATAATGGGATTTAAATTTGAACTTCGAAATATAATATATCTTATAATCGATGGGTGTTTAAACATTTAAATTATACTTTTTAAACTAAAATACTTGACATACTTTAAGTACTTATTTAATGTAATATTTAAAGTTTCTAGCCTCTTTTATTAGTTTTATTTAAGTAATATTTGAATAATATTATGTAAATTAAAAAATACATACTAATTTACCTTCAAGTACAAAAAAATTGGTATCTATGGGGGATTCATCACCTATAGTTATGGGTAATGGGTCAACTATTTTGTATATTTTGCACATATGGTTATATGGTTCTCTCTCTCTCCCGGTTCTTTTATTCCTCGTTTATTTCTTTTCGTAAGTGTGTAATTTAGCATGGTTCAAGTGATTTGATTGTCTCCTTGACTCTGGTTTGCTTTGTTATTTATCTTAATTAATTGTTAACCATACTAGATAATTTTGTTTTCGTTGAGATTTTGAAAGAGATTAAGGCAACTAACATTATTTTATAATTTCTTTTCTTATATAGGACTCACCATTAGCCTTTGATTCATCTTTTGCATGTTTTTGGATAATGAAATATGCATACAACGTGGCAATAGAACATGGGTAGTTTTGATGATAGATGGCAAAATACAAAATGGATGGAATAAATTTGTGTGGGCATACTAACTGCAAGATGGATATCAAATCATTCTGCAACGTACAAAAAAAAAATATTATTGATTGTAGAATATTTGATAATAAAGGAAGAGGAATGCCACTATCCCTGAAATACATACTGACATCATGAAGAAAAATCTAAATGAAGTAATGAACAATATCATTCATTGTTGTACAAGTGAGCAAAATAATTTATATAGAATGAAAGAAACAATATAGATTTTAAATAAATTAAATAATTTTTTTTAATAGTCTACTTATACAAACTGTTCGGATGCGTATGGAGCAAAGAAAAGCAATAGACTTCTTAATTGGAAATCTACTCGGCAAAATACATAATCCAAGAACAAGGTATTTCTATCTTTACATCAAGCTTTTCATATTACTATTGCATCAATTTTGGTACAAAAATATCTATTTTTAGGCACCATCCAATCTAAACCCAAGCGGAGATTCCAAATCAAACAATATAGGCACTTGGAGATGAGCTATGGCAATGTTTGGTTACATTTTTTTTTAAATATTTTCCAACTCCATAAAATAATAACAAATAACGTGACATTCCCTAATTTTAAATCTCAAAATATATTTTTTATACCCAAAATTTCTCTTAAGAGTTTGTTTGTTTCAATTGATTATACTTGATAGATGTATAATTACCTCTAATTTATTGTTTGTTTATCTTGATATAGGGCTCTTGATAAGTCATTGGCCCTATATTAAGTTGAAATATGCATAAAGAGGGGAGTGACTTGATATATTTTTCTTGAGTTGGATAAGATTCAAAAAGACCAAATTATCCTTGATTAGTATGTAAAAATATTATTAAAATAAATAATCAAAGGTTATAATAATAAAATCACATGTATTTTTTAATTTACTTTTCAGTAATCTTACCAACCAAACGTGAAATTATATTGATTTATCTTGATAGATTTAAAACATATCAATTTATTTATTTATCATTCACAATCACATATTTGAAGCAAACTAACTCTAAAAATAAAAAAATAAAAAAAGCACCTCCACCTCTATTCTATCAATCATTACAAATATATACATATATATACACATCACTCACCCGTATATATACAATTAATTTAAAAATACATTTTCACCCTATAAACTTGACAAAAAAATAACTGATTTAATATTTATAATAAAATTTATCTCCTACAAAATACTTCCAAACAAACAATTCATTCTTCTAAAACATAACCAAACAATTGGACTATTTCCTAATTTTAACTTTCAAAACACTTTTACCAAAAATATTTTTCAGAAAATTTCCAAAATATAACCAAACATTGTCTATGGATTTAAAAAAGACACTATCCCTACACAAGTTTTATTTGATGAAAGAATTTAGTAAGAGAAAGTAGAATATATTTTGATGAGGATCGCAAAAAGAGTGATAAAAATGTACCATGGCTTAAATGGGATTCCAAACATTCAATATCCACAAATAATTTAACAATTGCTTCATTGAGTTTGGCATATAATTTTATATACTACAAAAAAAATTATATTAATTTGTTAGAATTGATAACCTAAAAAATATTTAAATTTATTCATTAACTTTAGAAAGACGATGTATTGTAAAAACGTAATTCGATAACATTCAAAGTAACAATTGAATTTAAGTAAAATAAGTGCATATCTTTCAAAATATTAAAATATAGCAAGTTAGAGTATTTAATTTAAAGTATTTAATTCCGTTCATTTTCAAAATATCATGCACAAAATTGTTTCATATTATTCAATAAAGTATTGGATTTTCTAAAATTAGCCAACAGGGCACGCTGCCCTGCCCACTATACATAAATTAATTTATTATATTATTAATTCTAATTATATTGATAAATAATACAAAATTATTATTTTTCATATAATATAGATAAATAACATTATAATTTTAGCAATAATGAAATTTTATTCTTCTCAAAATATTAGCTATGAAATAATATTTTATTTTTTTACTTCTCAACAAAAATTAATAGAACACGCAGACTAGCTAAATTAAATTCTTTTAACTTTTCTGTTAACTAAATCTAACAATGTCCTTTTTTCTTAAGATTTTGTAAAAGAAATATAAAGTTCATTTGATCTAAATTATATTTCTATATTATATTTGCATCCATTATTAATATACATAGTCTTCAATTATTCTATTTTTTTGCAGATTCAAAAAAATACATTCTTATTGCATTTACTATGCCTTTTATGATTTTTTTTCAAAATATTGCTATTAATTTATTCTGTGATGCTATTTTAAGATTCAAGAATATATTGTTTTGCATTGACAATTGCTTTGTCTTATCTATATTCTGTACTTAGTTATACCTCTATCAAAAAATTATTTACATCAAATTTCATATAAAAAAGAAAAATTTTACATAAAAAATCATCACACTACATTTTTTCTTATATGCCAAAAATTATAATAAAACAATACAAATTAATAAAAAAATATTTGTGCGGTACCCTTTTTTCGTGTGTGTATATGTATATTATATTTTTACTGTTTGTTTGTATGCACTAGATAATATATGTTATCTGTAATCGATAAGAAGCCAAAATTATGTATGTATTTAGGAGTTTATGTTTTGCCAAAAGGATAAAATTTATAATCAAATTTTGTATTATCAAACATATGTTTGATATTTGTTCTTGTAGATAATACTAAAATTTTGACACTGATTTAACATTGACAAATTTATAAAATGAAAGAGTATCACGCTCAATTTTAATGAAAAATATGATTTTCAAATTAGTAAACTATAAAATTTATATTGGAGTTTTTAGGTCTTATAATTTTTATCCCTTCACACTCTCATTTTTTGAATCCATCCCTAAAAATATGCTCTTTATTTGCAAGGATAAATTTACTTTATACTACCAAAGATAACATATATAGCACAATAACCCCCTCCAAAGTTAAATATTTTTAATTTGGTCCAAAATTTAATCCGACACTATCTTCATTAACCAAATTAGGCTTTAATTAAACCAAAATTAGATAAATAGTACAATATAATTATAGTAGTATAAAGACATGACATGTCAAACTAAAAATCATCTCATGCAAACTTTTTATGACCACTACATGCATATATTTCCAATAGATGTTATAAGAGAGATTTTGTTTTCTAACTTTTTTTTTCTTTCCTTTTTTGTTTTTTGTACTTTTGCAAATAAATAGCAACACATTAAAATTTTTTATTCAATATATACTAAAATATGCACATGCACCTTACTTATACAATAAAATTATTTATGTCAGTAAGAAAAGAGTGAAAATAGAAGTAATTGGTCGCTATTTTGTTCGGATTAATTTTAGAAAAAAATATTTTCATTATCTCAAAATAAAATCAAATATTTTCTATAAAAATTTCATTTCCTACAAATTATTACAACAGTAATATTGATGCGAGTAAAAATCGTGTTTTACTGGATTGGATAGGTGTTTGGGCTAATTGACTAGGTTGGTTGAGTGGTCCAACTTAGAATCAGTTTGGGTTGAGATCTACAATCAAGAGCAAACGTCAGATTAGTCAAGGTGTTCTTGGCTATGGTATTCCAATGCTCAAGTCAATATTTTTTCGACTAGGTAAACTGAGCAACCTAGTGAGAGTTTATAGTGAAGAATAGCATACCTTAGGAGAGGCTGACAATGGAGTATTTATAACATTTTCCCTGTAGTTGATATGTTTAAGATGCATTTAGCACATTTGAAAGACTTTTGTCTTTGTATGGGGAGTTTTAGGTTATCTCTTATTTCTATACTATTTCAGGTGGCTTTATCTGCAACTTTTAGGGACTAAATAGTACACTAGAAGTGCTCCTCTTGTCAGAAGTGGTAATAGGGTGGTATGTCGCCTATTAGAGTATTAAATGCAATAGTGGAAGGATCCTGCGGTAAGTCCTCCTTCTTGGTCGACCAGAAGGTCGACCTAAGTGATCTTAGTTAGGCTAGGGAGTCGGGACTTGATCTCCACAAACAGGGTTCTAGCTTGATGAGAACAACAATGCCCATCCAGAGGTCAAGAATGTCAATGAGACCATTGGGCCATCGAGCTGAAATGGGCATAGTTACAATGCTTCTCTTGCAACTCCTTGGGTGAAGTTATTAGGTTGGGCTTGTTGGACTATTGAGCTGGACTTATCCCATATTAAATATATATAAATCTTTCATCATTATTTTAAAATATATATTTTTTATTTTATATAAATATTTTTTAAATAAATTGATCAACAATCTATCTGATGCTGCTTGAAGCTGCTTATAGGAGAAATAGGGGTTGTGTTACTGCTGAGTCGATCGGGGAGGTTGGGTACTCAAGATGATATATGACTTTGGGGCTTGAAATTTGCAATCACAACACACGTTAAACTAGTCGAGGTGCCCCCGGCGAAGGCACTCCGACGCTCAAGTTAGTTCTGGTCGAAGTAGAGAGATCGAACATAATATAGAAAATATAGAGTTTGTAGTGTATGGGGCATTACCTTGAGCGTGGTTGGGCGTGGAGTATTTATAGTTTTCTGTGGGCGTGATTTTACCCAAATACCTCTACTAGGTGTACTAACTTTTTCTCATTCTAGGGGTTTGGGAGTCATTCTATGTCCAGATCACGGTACTATGCCAGGTGGCTAAATCTCCTATTTTTTCGGATAAACCGTTCCAGTAGGGGCATGTCCTTGCTAAAGTTATTGGTATGGTTGTCAGAATTGTTGGAGTTGTTGGCAGCTGTTGCACCGACTGCCACATGTCATTAGTGCAGAGGAACTCAACATGTCAGACTGATAAACACGGCTGGGATTCGGGTGAACGTCGAAATGGTCTTGAGATCGATTCATGTCGACCAAACTTAAATGTTCGAACTTTTGAAGTGGTCTTGAGGTCGATATCGGTTGACCAAACAGATTTATTGCTGGACCTCATGAGCTGTCTCGTTTGATGTTGGGCCTATTGGATTATTCCATATCAGTATCTAAATACAAATTTATTTTTAACTTGTTTTTATTATTTTTTTTTAAGTTTTAAAAATAGTAAAAATAAGAAATAAGAATGAAAATAAAACCAAGCGGGCTCATTATTCCTTCTGCTGTTCTATCCGCCATCAAGTCAACTTGCCATTGTTCTTGTGCCGGAGACTACCAAGCTTGATCAGGCCGAAAATTTTCACTGCTGGCAGTTTTGCACGGTGGCGGAAGCCCCAAGGACGATATGAAAGAGCCCTCGTCGCCGAAGAGTGAAGGAAAACATAGCCCGATGGCCTTTTCATCGTCAGCCTTTTACTACAGACAACCAGAGCCCACAAGCATTACTGGAATCCATCAGATGAGCAATGAAGCCGATGGGATTATGATTGAGATTCAGCCTTTGGATTCCGGTAATTGCTTCACCACTGATGCGTCAACCCTCAGTGCGATTGTCACAGAAAAAAACCCGAGCGTGCTTTCGGCACTTGGTGGTGTTACAGGTGTAGCTGCTGCTCTCAAGACCAGTTTGCAAGATGGAGTTGGTGGAAGTTTAAATGATATTTCTCACAAGAAGGAGACTTTGGGAAGCAATATTTTCCTAAAGAAACCAGCAAGAAGTTTCTTCCATTTTGCTTGGGAAGCTTTGCAGAATCCAGTAATTCTCATCCTCCTGGTTTGCGCTGCGCTGTCCCTCGGACTTGGTATCAAACAAGACGAACTTAAAGAAGGTTGGTACGATGGTGGCAGTATATTTCTTGCTGTTTTTGTTGTTATTTCTGCTTCCGCCACGGCTGATTTTGTGGGAAACAGACGACTTGGTGAGGTTTCTGAGGCGAGGGAGAGGTCTCCAGTAACTGTCATCAGAGGTGGAAGGACACTGAAAATTTCACCATCTGATGTTGTTGTTGGGGATGTTGTTTCGTTGACAATTGGCGATCAAGTGCCTGCAGATGGCTTATTTGTGGAAGGGTATTCTTTTCAAATTGATGAATCTAGCTTGACGGGGGATAGTGCTCTTCTTGAAATCAATCATGATCAAAATCCATTCTTGCGTTCAGGCGCCAAAGTAGCTAATGGACGTGCCAAAATGCTGATCACTTCTGTGGGAATGAATACTGAGTGGGGTAAACTTATGAGCCTAATCGATCGAGATTCCTATGAGAAAACGCCTCTTGAAGCACAGTTAGACAGGCTGGCTTCTTCTCTAGGTAAGGTTGGATTAGTCGTGACTTTCATAGTGCTTGTTATGCTATTGGTACGCTATTTCACAGGATACACAAAGTATGAAGACGGACGAATAAAGTTCATTGCAGGAAAGACAAAAGCTGTTGATGTGATGAAAAATGTAGTGGAAATTATAGCTGCTGTTGTATCTGTTTTGGTTGTTGCGGTTCCTACAGGATTGTCATTAGTAGTTAAATTTGTTGTTCCATATTCCATGAAGAGATTAATGATGACTCACCTGGCAATTGTAAGAAACCTCTCTGCTTTTGAGGCAATGAGTTCTGTAACAACCATATTTATAGATATATATAGCATTCTCGCATCAAATCATATGAAAGTGACCAAGTCTTTTCTAGGAAAAGAATGGTTAGAAGGAAGAAGTCACTCTCCAATATCACCTAATGTGCTTCAGCTGTTGTTCCAAGCGATCAGTCTCTCCAAAAGTAGTACTATTCGACAGTTTCTCTCAGTTACTGCCGTGTATGATGCAATTCATTCATGGGCTGTCCTACAATTGAACATGGAAATGAACATGGACACAAGTGGTTTCTCTGTTCTGGATATCGAAGCTTCCTTCCCTGAACAGAAAATAGGTTTTTTGGTTAAAAATCAGATGGACAAAATGATCCATGCGCATTGGAAAGGGGATGCTGAAATAATTCTCTCGTCGTGCTCACATTACCAGGATGAAATTGGAAACATCGCAAGTCTTGATGGTCCAGAGAGGGAAATATTTCGTCAAATAATAGAAGATATGGCTGCTAGGAGCCTTCAATCTGTTGCTTTCGCGCATAAGCAGATTTCAGAAGAGGAGTGTGAGAATCAAGAGGATCATGGAAATATACCAGACAATGGTTTGGTTCTTCTGGGAATTGTTGGCCTGAAAGCTGTTTGCCAACCTGGTGTAAAGGCAGCTGTTGCTATTTGTCGACAGGCGGGGATCAATATCAAAGTAATTACAGATGGAAATGCTTTAATGGCGAAAGCCGTATGCACAGAGTGCGGCATACTTTCCCCTAACATCAATGATGGATCAATAGTGGAAGGAACAGAATCTCGCAACTACACAGATAAAGAAAGATTGGAGAGAGCCGAACGCATCAGTGTGATGCCAAAATCGTCTCCCATGGACAAACTCCTAATGGTGCGATGTCTGAAAGAGAAAGGTCATGTAGTTGGAGTGACTGGCAACAGCCCAAATGATGCACCGGCATTAAAGGAAGCCGATATAGGAATTTCAGTGGGGAACAATGCCACTGCTATGGTTAAAGAGAGTTCAGATATTGTCGTCTTTGATGAAAACTTTGCTTCAATTGCCAAAGTTCTGAGATGGGGTCGATGCGTTTATAGCAACATCCAGAAACACATTCAGTTTCACCTCACAGTTTATATATCCGCTCTGGTAAGCAATGTGGTGGCAGCAGTTTTGGTTGGCAAGACAGCATTAACATCAGCCCAGTTATTATGGGTCCGTCTCATTATAGACATATTGGGAGCTCAGGCAATAGCTGCTGAGGAACCAACCATGGAACTCATGAAAAAGCCGCCTGTAAGTCGCGGGTCTGGCATGCTGATCACCAACGTCATGTGCAGAAACATAACAGTCCAGGCTTTGTATCAAATAATAGTTGTCTTGGTCTTGAATTTCAGAGGCAAATCAATTTTTGGGATCCATGACAAGACATCTGATACATTTGTTTTCACCACATTTGTCCTCTTTCAAGTGTTCAATCTGATTAATGTGAGGAAGCTGGAGGAGAAGAATGTGCTTAAGGGAATTCTCAAAAACAAGTCGATTTCGTTCATCAGTGGGGCAATCATATTCATTCAAGTTGTATTGGTTGAACTGTTGAACAAGTTTGCCCATACAGAGAGGTTGGATTTGAAGCAATGGGGATTCTGTATTGGAATTGCAGCTTTCAGTTTGCCTGTTGGTTTGCTCACCAAGTTCTTGCCAGTTCCAGATATGGAGACCATCTGGAGTCATCTTCTCGGGACCAGGACAACGGAACAAGCTAGCTAACGTAGTATGGTTGGACCAGAATTAATCCAAGGAAAAAGGCTCTTAATAGGTAACTTTAAACCTAATGTTTTCTTGGAAGATTTCATGTCACTTACGTAATCCACAAGTGAATTGTAAACTGTTGAATTGAAATATATGTATGTTGAATTCACTTGGATGTATGTTTTGACAGTTCATCTCATATTTCATGTCATAAATTAATGTCAAGTGTATTATATATTTTTTTTATAAAAATAATTAATTGTAAATCAAATACACTTAGCGTGTATTCATGAAGTGAAATAGAAAATAAAATACAAATTTAAATAGAAAATCGAAAAATGAGTTTTTCTTGTAGAAAAACGCGTATTTCACAAATCAAAATAAGATGTATCTGCTTTCATCTATTAATTTTCCCTTTGTTATAATTTTTCCTTTGCAGTATACATGAGGAACATGGAAGCCAAGTTTGTGCTGTTAGGTTGGTGCCCGACAAGTCAATATAATTGACATGTAAGATTTGGTCATGACATCAAGTGTGCTTTGTTTCTATATGTTCTAATATGCTGTGAGAATTGTCTAAAACATCAGTGTAGGAAGATTAGATAACCTTTGATTGAATCTTGAATTTGTCATTATACTTTTGAAGGAAAAATCTATTTAGTAAATGCTTGCCCGTGCACTCACTTAATATAGCGGTTGGTTCACGTTTGGGTAAATTTTTTGGAATTATCATGTGAAGATATATTCTATTTGTTTTGTTTGAAACAAAAATATGTTTATATTGATATTTTCTTTTAAAAAATCATATTTCATTTATTACTTATTTTCAAAAACTATAAACAATCTTTTCCAAAAATTGATCCTTATTTTTTGATAATAAGATGAATGTTCTGAAAATGCAACCTTATTGAAAATAAGTATTGTTTTTACTTTGAAAATATTCTTGGATATTAATAAATAATTTATGAATCCCAAATATTAAAACAAGATCATTTGATAATATAACTATATTATTTAGTGGTGTGGAATTCTCAGTTTTAATTAGTTAGAAATTATAGGGATTTTATTTTGGCAATATGTAATAAAAAGATTCTGGTAGTACACACCAGATCTCATTTTTATTTTGTTTCCATGTTTGATAGAGGATTTTTCTTCAATTAATTATTTTTTTAGTTCCTAGTTTTGTGGTTTGCAAACCACAGCCAATCTCTATAAATTGTAAACGTTCTTATTCAATAAAATTAAGAAGAATTCTCTCTAAATCTTCATGGTATCAGAGCCTGGCTCTAAAAACCTTCTTCTTCCCATGAGAAAATACGACATGGCTACCAAAGAGAAAACTCCTCGTCTGAGGTAAACTCCAATCCAGAATTGACACAATCTAGAAGCAGTCATAGAGGATATGAACCGTCTTCTTCTCTCCTTATTACTAGCCACAAACTCAATGGGCACAATTACCTTCAATGGTCACAATCCATGATGATGTTTATTTGCGGAAGAGGCAAGGATGATTACCTCACAAGTGAAGTTGTCATTCCTAATAAAGAAGATTTGAGATTCAGAATCTGGAAGGTTGAACATCATATGATGATGTCTTGGCTCATTAATTCAATGAACAATGACATAGGGGAAAGTTTTCTCCTTTATGGGATTGCAAAAGAAATATAGGATGCTGCAAGGGAGACCTATTCAAGCACTAAAAACACTGCTGAGTTATTCGAGATTGAAGCTATTTTGCATGACTTATGCCAAGGAGAACTCATGGTAACCCAGTATTTCAATCAACTTTCCTGTCTTTGGCAACAACTTGACATGTTTGACGTCCACAACTGGAGGTGTTTCAAAGACTCAACATTATACTGAAAATTGTTGAACAAAAGCGCACGTTTAAGTTTTTGCTTGGCCTCAACAAAGATCTTGATGAAGTTAGAGAAAGAGTGATGGGAATTGAGCCTCTTCCAAGTCCCCGAGAAGCATTCTTTGAAGTTCAGCATGAGGAAAGAAGGAATTAGGTAATTATGGGATCCCAAACACCTTTTCCAACTCAAGAAGAATAAGCTCTTGCTATATGTGGACATCACTTCAACAACCACAATAACAATCGACAAAGAAAAGGATAGCCTTGGTGTGACCATTGTTGCAATAATGGACATGTTAGAGAAAATTGTTGGAAAATTCATGGTAAACCAACGGATTGGAAACCCCCAAGACCTACAAATGATCGAGAAAGCTGTGCCAATCTCATAGTCTCTACTAATGATCTTTCTTCTCCAAAGGAGACTTGCCTTTTCACCGAAGAACAACTGGAAATGCTATAGAAGTTGCTTAACTAGACCTCTACAACTTAGAACACCACCATCATTGGAACTGACACATTAGCTCAGAAAGATAAATTCTCAAATGCCTTTGTTGTCAAGAAACAACACTCAAGTACATGGATCATTGACTTAGGAGCATCGGATCATATGACGAGAGATATTGAGTTGTTTCATGAGTACAATCTATGCAAAGAAAATTACATGGTTCGAATTGTAGGTGGGTTTTTTTCTAGAGTTGAATTCATGTTCAACCATCCTCTTAAAGGACCAAAGTCTAAACTCTGTCCTTTATGTTCCTCAATTGGATTGTAATTTGCTATCTATTAGTAAGTTAACTTGTGATCTCAATTGTGTGACTAATGGTTTTCCAAACTTGTGTGAATTTTAGGAATTAGATTCAAAGAGGATGATTAGCAATGTTGAGATGCGATCTAGACTATATCTGCTCAAAGACCATATTCCTTTTAGAAGACAAACTCAAAGTGCAAATTGTGTGTCCTGTAAGAACCAGTCTTGTGTTAATAAAGATAGTGAGATTGTGTTATCACACTTTCGACTTGGTCATCCAAATTTTATGTACCTTGAAAAGCTATTTCCTTTTATATTTATCAACAAAAGTTCTAAGTCGTTTAGTTGTGAGATATGCTAGTTAGCCAAACACACCTGTGCTAATTATCCTAACCACTCGTATAAACCATCTCACCCATTTACCATGATTCATAGTGATGTGTGAGGCCCATCAAGAATAAAAAATTTGACAGAACCACGATGGTTTGTGTCATTCATTGATGGTCTCACAATATTAAACTAGATATACCTGAAGAAAGAAAAATCCGAAGTGGGTCAGATTTTCTAGGATTTCAACACTATGACACAAACCCAATTTCATACAAAGATTCAAGCCCTAAAAATAGATAATGCCAAAGAATATTTTGAAGCTTTCCTAGGAACATATTTTCGAAGTTACGGCATAGTCCACTTAAGCTCATGTAATGACATCCCCCAACAAAATAGAGTTGCAAAGAGAAAAAATAAATACTTACTGGACGTACCCAATCCTTTAAGTTCTCCACTCATGTTCCACAATATTTATGGGGAGAAGCAATTCTTACAGTAGCATATCTCATTAATCGAATGCTCTCTAGAATCCTTAAATTTCAAAACCCGTGCCAAACTCTTTTTCAAATATTTCCACACACCAAACTCATTACAGCCTTGGATCCAAAAATATTTGGATGCACGGCATTTGTTCATGTCCATAAACAAAATTAAAGCAAGTTAGACCCCAAATATGTCAAATGTGTGTTTCTTTGTTATTCTCTTAATCAAAAGGGCAGTAAGTGCTACTCTCCCATCACCAAGAAAATATACAACTCCATGGATGTCACATTTTTTGAAAATTAGGCATATTACCTTAAACCTACAATTTAGGGGGAGTCCATAAGTGAATATTAGTTTTGGGATGAAAATCATGGCAACAAATCAACCAAAGACCCATTACCATCATCATATACACCAAGTACTATTCAAATTCTAGAAAAACTCAAGATTCATCCTATGACAACTCAAACCCGTGTCCAACCAAAAAGCCATCCTTTTCCTGAAAACATTCTCAATACCACCCCTGCCCATAACATACCAAAATCTCCTCAATTTACAAACAAAGAGTTCTATGTCTATCCTAGGAAGATGGGGCCTAAGAGATAAATAGTGCATTTGATAACTCTCACTTTGGACCAAGAGTCTGAACCAAGTTCAAAACCTGCTCAAATTCACTCAAGTAAGGAAATTTCTAGTCATGAGGATACTATACATATCAGTAGTGATTTAGAAATGCCAATTGCGTTGAGAAAATATGTTAGATCTTGCACCAATCATCCTATCTGCAATTTGTGTTGTATGAAGGACTATCTCCATCCTACCAGGCATTTGTTTCTTCTCTTGATAGTGTACATATACCTCACTCCATCGAGGAAGCTCTCAATGATCCTACATGGAGAACGATTGTGAATGAAGAAATTAGTGCACTGGAGAATAATGGTATATGGGTAATCTCTGACCTTCCAAATGGAAAGCAATCGATTGGGTGTAAATGAATTTTCATTGTCAAACACAAAGCTGATAGGAGTATAGAGAGGTTAAAAGCTCGCCTTGTTGCTAAGGGATTCACTTAGTGTTATAGGATAGACTATCAGGAGACTTTTGCCCTAGTTGCCAAGCTTAACTCCATTAGAGTCCTTCTCTCAATTGCTGCTAATAGAGTCTAGCCACGACATCAACTAGATGTTAAAAATGCATTCTTAAATGATGATCTAGAGGAAGAAGTGTATATGGAGATTCCACCAGGATAGAAAACTAAGTCCAACTACAACAAAGTATGCAAACTTAGGAAATCTTTGTATGGGTTGAAACAATCCCCTTGTGCATGGTTTGGCAGGTTTGCATAATCTGAAGTGGGATATGGATATACTAGGTAGATTAGACACTTTTCGTAAAGTTCTCCAGTGAAAGAAAGATTACAGTCCTGTAGTATATGTTGATGACATAATTTTAATTGGTGATTGTGAGGATAAACTAGTAAGAATAAATAAACTGTTAGCCCATGAATTTGAAATCAAGGACCTCGACTATCTTAAATATTTTCTAGGCATGGAAGTGGCTCGCTCTAAGAAGGGCATATTGGTATCTCAACATAAGTACGTTCTAGACTTACTAAAGGAGACAGGTATGCTAGGATGCAAACTAGTGGATACTCCCATGGATCTAACCAAGAAGATTGGAATACTAGAAAATAGTGCACCAATGGACATAGGAAGATATCAGAGACTTGTTGGTTGTCTTATCTATTTGTTACACACTCAACCTAACATTAGGTTCCTTGTTAGTGTTGTAAGTTAGTTCATGAACAACCCTATAGAAGAACATGAAGAGGCTGTAAATAGAATCTTGAGGTATCTTAAGATGACACCAAGCAAAGGACTATAGCACAAAAAGAGTGATGATAGAGAAATTGAAGTATTCTCAGACGCTGATTGGGTAGGAAATGTGTCAGACAGATGTTCCACTTCAATATATTGCACATTTGTATGGGGAAATCTTGTGACATGAAGGGGGGAAAAACAACCTATAGTTTCAAGGAGTAGTGCAGAGGTAGAATTCAGGGCTCTTGCACTTGGCATCTATGAAGGAATGTGGATACAAAGATTGCTTAATGAACTGGGAGTCATCAACAAGAAGCCTATCAAGATTTTCTATGACAACCAAGTGGCTATTAGCATTGCAAAGATCTCGTGCACCATGATTGAACAAAACATATTGAGATAGATTGGCATTTCATCTCGAAAAAAATTGAGAACTCAATGGTGCAACTGATATATACACCAGCCAGGTCTCAAACGGTAGATATCCTCACCAAAGCTCTTCCACAAACAACATTTGAAGAATTAAAAAGCAAGTTGTGTATGTACAACATCTACAACCCAACTTGAGGGGGAGTGTGGAATTCTCAATTTTAATTAGTTAGAGAGTATAGGCATTTTATTTTGGCAATATGTAATAAAGAGATTCTAGTAATATACACCAAATTTCATCTTTATTTTATTTTTGTGTTTGATGGAGGATTTTTCTCCAATTAATTATTTTTTTGGTTCCTAGTTTTGTGGTCTGCAAATTGCAACCAATCTAGCTTTATAAATTGTAAATGTTCTTATTCAATAAAATTAAGAAAAGTTCACTCTAAATCTTCAAACAGCTTATTAAATAACATTGATAAATAAGACAGACGTACATGTACTAATGTACATTGGTGCATATGTGCATAATGGATTTAGTTAGTTATATATTTTTTATACCTAATACTTTTGCAAGTCCCGACCCCACTCTTTAAAGGCAAAAAAAAAAAGAAAAAGAAGAAGAAAGACTAGGTGAATGGGAAATTATTTAGATAGCAAATCCATTTGAGCTGCTTTTGTTTAAGTGGACGTGGCTAGAAAGCTTTTGTTTAAGTGGACTTGGCTAGAAAGCCTAGAATTAGACCTATAAATGGTTAGAGTATTATCCTATTTAGGCTCAAAATATTATACCCATATTTATATTTATATTCATATTTATTAAAGATAATGTAATGAGTATGGGTATGGTCTATATCCATAAATTATCCATATACCCGTATTTAAAAATTACCCATTACTTTATACTTAAATTTAAATTGTGAATCTAAAAATTATTTATGCCAAAATCAAATTTATATTAATGATAAACTTTTTATATATAAAAATTACAAATATGTGAATAAATGGTAACAACTAAATAATTTTTTCATTAAATATTAAATTAAATTAATAAAGTTAATATATTGAGATAGCAATTTTTTATTTTATTTTTTTAAATTGGAATAGCAATAGCAACAATTGAATATTTTTCATTAAAAAAATTAATAATATTAAAAGTAATAGTGGAATAAATATTTTTTTATAAAAATAATTAATAAAATTAATTAATTTTGTTATTGAATAAACTTTGTTAATAAAAATTTTATTAATGAATGAAAAATTGAAAATAAAGATTAGCTAATTTAAATCTAATGATTAAATTAAATTAAATATAGGAAAAGTTTTTTTTTAATTTTTTGTTATTATATGCCAAAAAATATTTTTTTGTATATATTGAAAAAAATTAGTATATACATTAAAAACATAGTTCAATACACTAGACCCAATGCGTCTTGGGTTTAATAGGATAGGATAGGGTTAGAGACTCATCCTTTTGGATATTTTAGAGTAGTGTAGAACATAAGATATTTTGATTTAAATATTTTAGGGTATAGGTGTGAGTAGGATGATATCATATTTATTTACAGGCCTACCTAGAACAAATGAGGTTAATCAATTTTATAGAAAATAATAGCACCCAATAATGTATTTTATATAGAAGATTTATGTGTTGAGCCCAATGCAAAATAGTTGTTAACCCCGTATCATTCAACATAGTAGGTGCAATTCAAATAGAGTCTAGATGTGCGATTTGCAATCGTAATCCTAAGAGTAGTATGAAAGTTACTTAACTCTCCTCCACGTTTGGCAAGAAATGACAAAGAAGGCCTCACAAAAAGACAAATCCAAATTTTTCTACTCAAGGCAATTAGGTAACTTTTGTAGTTAGTCTCTCTTATCAAACAACAAACTGAAATTGATGGAGGTTTTAATATTTAACCAATGTGAATTACAATTTTCTACATCACACAAAAATATGAGACTATCAATCTCAATTTAATATCTATTAGTACTTAGTATCAACCGCCACCTTTAGTCTTTCTAATGTTCATAGTCCTTGCGAACATATTGCTGAAAAATATATATTAGTAATATATACAAGTGTCTATGGTGCTGCTATAGTGGCACCTCCCGAACCGACTAACCCACAATTCTGCTTCTTTTTTTTTTGTTTCCCTTTTTCTTTTTGCTTCTTTATTTGGCTGCTTGGCGTCTTCCATGTGTTTTCTGCTTCTTCATTTTATAGTTTAGTTCACTTGGGAATTCGGGTCTTAGAAATTGATGGAATCGAAAAAAAAATAAAGGGAAAATATTGGAAATGCAAGGGGAATTGTTGATGGGTGGTGTCTGCCTATTTACAGAAATGCTTTGGAGATTTAGATCGTAAGGTGACCTGAGAAATTCCACGGAAAGAACAAATTGAATATAACCAGTTTACTCATTTAGTGAAGAGTGAAGAAGAGCGCACGATTAATTGTAGATTTCCAAAGAAATTTTTCTATTGCATTTAAAGTATATGCTTCTCAAGGTTGAGTTAATTGTTGGTATCTTAGTTATGTAATTTTAATATACAACTGTGGCTAAGTTCATGATTTGCAAGTAAAACTTATGATGATATCAATTAGTATTTTAGAATTGGAAGATAAAAATATTAATAGAATAATAAATGCAATAAAAAAAAAAGATCGTCTTCAAACTCTACTAATTGGCTAATAGCTGAACATGCAGAATAAAATATTTTTTTTTATCAATTAAAGATTGATTCATTCGTTATATAAAGTTTTCAGTCTTTTTTGTCCATCCACATCAGTGAATGTAAATGACAACCAGTTAAGGATTAGAACATCAATGAACTATTTTTACTGTCCTTTTATTATATCCATGAATCCAGGTAGATAGAAGGAATGAAGAATTTATCAGATGACTGAATGATTTAGATGTAATTTAATTTAAACATTGAGTTCAATTAAACTTAATGAAATTATTTTTCATTCAACTTGAATGTAAAGATTATTCAATAGATATAGAACTTTATTGATAATAAAATAGATTTAAATTTATTAAGAATAATTTAAACAATGTTAAAATCACACTTCTATAGTATGAAAAACATTCCAAATGCTTAATTAAATGTGGTTAAATTTATCAATTAATAAATTATTTAAGATTGTTTAGTGTTTAGAATTATACAAAAGTTTAGAATTTAATCACATTATAGAGTATTGGATCTATTCACTCTTTAAAGTTCAAAAAATATAAATAAACGTGGGGTCACTGAATTTGTCCAAATAAAACCTATGATATTCAAATTAGCATTTCAGAATTGGAAGATAAAAAAATTAATAGAATAATAAACGCAATAAAAGAGATTTTTGAATAAAAAAAGGAGTATTATAGGAGTCTCCAGCTCCTATAATCGATTAACGCCCGAGCATGTTCAACAACAATTTCTATTCAAAAATTGATTCAATAAAGTCTTTGGCCAAAAATTTTTGAATAAAAAAAGGAGTCTTATGGAATATCTGGCAGCTATAATCAATTAATACCTGAACATGCTCAATAACAATTTGTATTTGAAAATTAATCCATTCAATACATAAAGTCTTCAATCTTTTTGTCTACTTGCATCCGTTGATGTAAAAGATGACTAGTCAAAGATTGAAACGTCAATGGACCATTTTTACTGTCATGTTATTATATCAATGGATCCAAACAGATGGCAAGAATGAAGAATTTATCAGATGAATGAATGATGTATTCTATCTAAACTTCTATTAAATAATATATCAAACAATTGATTTAATTTTTTATTTATTTCATTCTTAATTAACAAATCACTTGAATTAAACTTTATTATTTTTATGTAAATCCGATTGTACATAACATAGCAAAAGAAAATTTAATTAGGTTCCGTAATGTAGGGATATCCACATATTTACATTTTGTATAGGCAATTTCTACCTCTTCCTTTGTATTAGTGCTACTTCATTAGATTGGCATACTTTTATCTACATCTTTTCCTTTACTCTTCGTAATTTGTATACATTGAATAAATGTAATGTTTTATGAATTCGAACCATCTTAACCATCGGCATCTTATTTTTCACTTTTTCTTAATATGCTTAATATTCACATTCTGTAGAATTTCATATAATAAAGTCTTAATAAATCTTGCAATGTAGAGCAATCTAGACGCAACTTGAAAGAGCTAGAAAATTTTTATTACACACATAAAGGGAAGAATTAAGGCAAGAAAGAGTAAGTTTTGACCAAATAAAATACCGTCAAAACAAACCACTAAAATATTCAAAGATAATTCAATTACTAATTTGATTAGTATTGACATTCAAAAGGAAGATGAAAAATAGAATATCAAAACAATATATATGAGATATCATCTGTTTTGGCCAGTTGTTCACACTGATTAAAAAGAGAACCAAAAATGTATTTTTCACAAATGTATAATCATCTAGAAATTAGAAAGGAAAACAAAAAATAAACAAGAAAAAACTTACTTCCAAAACTTGCAAGACAAAATACATAAGTGAAATTAACATTTTCAAAATAATTTGGAATACTTATTCTTCATGATATATTGCTCTAGAAAGATTGTTTACAATTTACATACTTTTATTTTCATCACAATACAGAATTCAAAGATACAGAAAACAACTTTCGAAGTCTATCATTTCAATTTAATAGTATTCTAGTTATATTTTTAGGGCTGTATTTTATTAAATAATAGATTGTGCTCAAGACATCGAGGATAAATGTAATCATGAGGCTGGGTTAGTGTATAGGTCTATGAGTGTTGAAGAAAAAAGGAAATTTTTTGAACGACTTTAGGCTTGTCAATGGGTAGGGTATAATTCTATTCATACCAAAAAAGTTATACCCATACAAATATCCATACCCATACTAAATAAAGATAATATAATGGGTATGGGTAGGATATAATTCTACCCATGCCCGAAATGTTATACCCGTACCCGTACTAATTAAGAATAATGTAATGGGTATGGATGGGGTCCATACCCTTAAATTACTAATGTATCCATACCAAAAAATTACCCATTACCTTATATTTAAATTTAACCTATTAACATAAAAATTATCTATACTGAAATTAAATCTATACTAATAATAAACTTTTTATGTAAAAAAAATTACAATATGTAAATGAACAGTGACACTTAAATAATTTCTTCATTAAAAATTAAACTAAATTAATAAAAGTAACAAAGTTAATATATAGTGCAATAGCAACAGTAACAGTTAAATAGTTTTCATTAATAAAACTAACAATATTAAAATTAATAGTCTAGGGAATAAATTTTATCAATAAAAATAATTTTATTAATGAATATAACTTTGTCAATAAAAATTTTAGTAATGAATGAAAAATTAAAAATAAATATAATTAAATTAAATTTCATGACTAAATTAAACATAGAAAATATTTTTTTTGATCATATGCTAAATAATATTTTTAGCATATATTGAGAAAATTAGTTTATCCATTAAAAATATAAGTCCAATAAACTAGACCCATTAGATAGGGTAAGGTAGGGTTAGGGTTCCATTGTTTTGGGTATATTAGAGTAGGGTAAACTATAGGGTATTTTACTTTTCTTTGGGTATCTTAGAATATGAGCCTGGGTAAGATGATACCCTACCCACTGACAAGCCTAAATGACAAACAATATCATAAAAATTGTGTTTTCCAATTGAAACAATAATAATCTTTAGAGGAAGGAACGTCTACGGATACCCCTTTTGTGTATGCTTCTATTGCTTCTTCTACTTCAACATCTATTAATGTTCAACTTTCTGAGTTATTTGAGCCATCTCCAATTTCCATAGCCTTGGATGCTAAAGGAAAGAGTAAAATTTTGGAACAATATGGAGAGCAAAGTCAAAGTTGTGGTCATCGATTTAAACAGTTGCATCTTTGAAAGAGGAGATGTTTGATAATCTTTCATTTTTTCCAGCTACTTTTCCTTATTCTACCTTCGTTGATACATAGTGTAACACCTCTAAAATTCACTATTACAAAAAATGAGGATTTAGAAATTTAATTTGGTTGGATTTTAAGGCTAAAAAAAAAGATAAAAAAGACTTGATTGCAAAATTTTAAAAGTTTTGGGGTCAAATTTCTAAGTTTAGAAAACCTGATTGAGCATATTTTGAAAGTATTGGGGTTTGCATGGAAGATTCTTGGTCAACGAGGTCAAAGCCCTATTTTTCAAAAATTGTAGGGACTTAATTGATTCTATTTGAAATTTTGGGGATATAAAATTAAAAAAATCATATTCTATAAATATGGCATTTTGTAAATTGGCCCTCATTCTTCCTCATTCTCCTTCCTGCAACCACTACTCTCCACCTCTAGCGATCTCCTTCGACAGCCGAAATCCACCCAAACCAAATTGATTAAACTCTTCCCCACACTTCCAGCTACACTTGCACACCACACGCACGACGGTCTGGGCGGCGAGTCACTAGGAAATAGGAGTTGAACTCGGTAGTAGCGAGTTTGATGGGAAAATGCAGAGTTGTGGCCGAAACTCACTTTTAGGTAGCGTTTTTTGAAGCTCTCGATGTGAGGAAGCTATCTTCACCCTTGCATGAGAGTTTGACGTGATGACGGCAACAAAAAAAAGGAAGAATGGAGACAGTGGCATGAGACTTAGGTTGAAGCCTTGGAGCTCAATTGAAGTTGTTTTCGGTCGAGAAATTGGAAATTGGTAATGGCATTGGACTTAGGAGGTTGAGAGAAACATTCTGGTGGTGACATTGGTCTACTCTGGCAGCGATGGAGAGGCAGTTTTACCTCATCGACGCAACAAACACACCTATGTTATTGGTTTATGGTTTTGAAACTTTGGTGGCCAACTTTGGAATTTAGTTTTGAGTTGTACCTTGATATATATGTATATGTTGTACCTTTCCGTTTGAAGCCTTGTATCTATGCCAATAATAAGATTTTGGGGTATGATTGGTATATGTGTGTGTGTGTGTGTGTGTGTGTTTGTATGACCCCCATGCAACAAAGAATATTGAATTAGTGGACCCAAACATATAATGATATATGCTAAAATTTGGATTAAATAATTGTACTAAGTGATTAATCCATAAATTGAGGATTATGTGATGTAAGACTAAGTGGCAATTGGTTAAGATTAATTATGAAGGGATTTAAACTATTTTGCAGATTAGGATGACATTATGATAATGATTATGTAATTAAGGATTAGATATCATGCCGTTTTTAGAATTGACACAAACCATCGTGGCTATTTCTAAAATAATCAACTTAATTAGAGGACTTTGAGTAGATAGTACATATTGAATATATATTATCATGTTGATCGATAGGTTAGTGATGTTAGAATGCTAATGATGCAATTGTATAATGCTATTAGAGTTGAACGGGGATTTTGACTATGAAAATACTCTTTTGTTAGGGTGATGAAAAAGTGGGTCTAGCTTATCAGTAGCTTGCTTACTGTGGTAGCACTTTTAAGACTATGGAGGTGAGGATCTAACCTTTTAGATATTGGCTTATACACCCTGTGAGGGTCTGCCAATCTAGCACCTTCTTATACTTATCTGTCATTGTGATAAACCCCAATAAGGGTTATACTTGTTTCCACTTCGTGGCTGCATCTTAGTTCTAGTACTCTGTGAATTTTTGAGATCTTATTTGTTATCTATTACTTGTTTCCTAAACCCCTATGAGGGTTATTGCTTGTTTTTGTTATGGTGTCTAGTACTTTTATTATAATGTTCATTTTCTATCCCTTTTACCCTACAGCCTTGCTGGCTGACCCCATATTTCTTGCTAAGCTTTTTATAAACGTTTGTTTATTTGATTTTTGCTTCTAGTATTATTCAATGAAACTCGTGGCGTTGTAGGCATAATTGATTATTGAATGTAATTATAAATACTTGTACAATAAATCTATTTAGGTCGAGTGTCAATCCTAGTGGAATGCTTAGATTACTATTCCAAAAATGTACAATTATATTAGTGATAAAAATAGTACTATTGGCTAATTTGGTTCGCAATCTTTACTTTGGGTAGTTGGAGGTTGAATGTGGCCTAAAGCTTGATCAGTGAGGATCACTGATTCATGCTATAGTGGTTTGGCGAGTTAGCCACTCATTGAGCTGATACAAAGGGATAGGTCGTTTTATAATCATATCATTTATATAGTATCAAGGTGATATAAGGGGGTAGATCATTTTACAATTGTATCATTTATATAGAATCAGAAGACACAAGGGGGAAGCCGTTATACGATCGTACATGTAAAATATGTTAGTATCACTAATTTTATAAAATGTTCTTGTCTAGCCTGTTTTTAAAATTGTTCTAAATTCTGGATTTTGAAACTTGAGTGTCTCATGGAATAACTTGTTCACTGGGTTTCTCAAAACTAATCATATCTATTTAGTTTTGAAATCTTCTATGAAATGTATTAAATGTGAAATGACTCTTTGTCAGTATGGGACGACATTGAGTTAGCTAACAAAGTGTTGTACAAGAAATACTAGTTTCTGGATTTAGTTCATAACTCCTGTAAACTCTTTCAAATCTCTAATATTCAGATGTCGTAACTTGTGTTTTTGTTATCTGAATTCATAATGAATGTTCTTCTTACATTTGTATATTGCATTCCATTTCATTCTGATTCTTCCTATACATGCAAATGCTTGCCTCACTGAGTCATTCAGACTCACTCTCTTTGTGTTGTTCCTTTGTTCTTTGGCCAGATTGAAGGATAGAAGGCATCCAGAACTTGGGCTACCTTTTGGCATAGTGTAAATATTGTTATCATGACATCTATAATGATAAGAATGCAAAATGTTATGGTTGTAATGTAATAAGGGGCATAGGTTAAGTTAGTGTCTTTTCTTCTGCGAAGTGTGACAGGTTGGAGTTCCTAATGAATGATGTATATATGTAAGTTGAATTATGGGCCCTTGAGAAATTGTTACTTGCTATGAGAATTTGGGTTTTGCTTGTCATTTTCGGCATTACTAGATTGAATTTTAAATTATAAAATTTCTTAAGTAGAGAAATATTTTTGGAGGTTGTAGTTGATTTTGAAAGATTCGATTAGAGTAGCACCTTGATTCGAAGCAGGCACCTCTCTGACAAGGTGCTACACATAGACTTCAGAACTAATGGAATTAGCTTCAACTGTCGTGGACTTCGATGGTATGTATCTTTCCATTTATAATAACTATCATCAATAATCAATGTTCTTAAATTTTAAATATAGGATGTTTTAATTTTAAAGATCTTTGAGAATTAAGGAAAACATGCGAAAATATTCTTCTATCTTCAAAAAGCAATTCTTTTACCTAAATGAAGAAAATGAAGATCGGATGGTGTGCTTTAACCTACATATTCCCTTGTCTATGTAAATAGAGAAAAAAAAAACAAACATCATTATATATAATATATTTTCTCTAGAAATTTTATTACCAAGTTAACGAACATAACACATGTACTAAACATTTTAGCACCGCGCATGCATCGTGTGCCAGCAACTAACATATATATATATATATATATATATATTCATAGACTTTATCGATTCTTAATAGTGAACACAACTAACATCTCAACCACATTATATAACGTATGCAAGCATGCTTGGAACAATGCAAAATCTTGACCTTTTCCACATGAATTTCCAGCTCTTCAGCTTCAGGTAGCTAAATAATGGTCTTTCAGGGACTGGAATGCACTTCACAACCCAACCAATAGGCCAAGATGCAGCTCCAATTCCTACACAAACTCCCCACTGCCCCCAATTCAGCCTCTCCGTACCAGCAAACTTCCTCAGAAACTCCACCATCACCACTTGAAGAACTAAAGTCGTCCCAATTATCCCCACAAACAGCTTGTTCCTATGTATTCCCTCAAAAACATTCTTCTTCTCAAGTTTACGAGCATTAAACTCGTTAAAAACTTGGCACAGAACAAATGTATTGAAAATCATCGTGTTGTTTACCTTCTTGCTGACTTGAAATATGGATTCCCCCTTGAAGTTTAATGTCAAGAGAACAGAAACCTGATACAGGCCTTGTGCTAACAAATTTCTCCACATAACATTGCTGATAAGCGGCTCAGTTCGTCCTACAGGCCGCTTCTCCATGAGTTCCTTAGTTGGTTTCTCTGTTGCAAGGGCTAATGCTCCTAAAGTATCCATTATGAGATTTAACCATAATAACTGCACAGCTGTTAGAGGTACTTTGCCGGCTGAAACTGCTGCCACAAAGTTGATTGCTAAAGCTGCTACATTGACAGTTAGCTGAAATTGTATGAACTTCTGAATGTTGTTATAAACACATCTCCCCCATCTCAAAACTGTGGCAACAGAAGCAAAGTTGTCATCCAAAATGATAATATCTGAGCTTTCTTTAGCCACTTCTGTCCCCTGGATTCCCATTGAAAGTCCTATGTCAGCTTCTTTCAATGCTGGTGCATCATTTGTGCCATCTCCTGTAACTGCCACAACATGGCCTTTCTTTTTCAGGCATTGCACCATTAGAAGTTTGTCGAAAGGGGACGATCTAGCCATCACACGGATTTTGTCAGCCCTCTCCATTCTTTCCTCTTCTGTGTAGTTGCGAAATTCCAGTCCTTCGACCACTGATCCGTCTTCGACTTCTTGGTTGGGATGAATGATTCCACATTCAATGGCTATGGCTTTTGCAGTGAAAATATTATCACCGGTGATCATTTTCACATTCACGCCTGCGTATTGGCACTCTTCAACAGCCTGTTTGACACCAGAGCGACATGGATCTTTCAGGCCGACAAGGCCTAAAAGGGTCAAGCCACTGTCTGGTATCTTTTCACGTATTTCTTTACGTTCCTGCTCTGCTTCTACAACCAGCTTGTATGCAAATGCAATGCATCGAAGACTGCTGGCCGCCATACTTTGAATCATTTGTTTAAATCTCAGCCTTTCTAAATCGTCTAGGCCTGTGAGTTTTCCTTCTGCATCATAATAGTGAGAGCACATTGCTAGAATCATTTCAGCTGCTCCTTTCCAGTGTACATGAGCTGCTTCATCTTTATCTTTTATCACTAAAATCCCACTTCTCTTCTTATCTGAATTGAATGTTTCTACAGATAAAACTTTGGAACCCTGTCTTACTTTCTCTATATCCATGTTCAATTCCAGTGCCCCCCAAGAAAGAATTGCCTTTTCTGTGGGACTACCTGAAAACTCAAAAGCATTTTCTGACCTATGTACGCTGCCAGTAGTATTTAGACCAACTCCTTGGTGAAGTAATTCAAGAACATTAGGTGCAATCATTGTGAGATTTTCTTCTTCCATAGATTTCTTCCCCAAGCAGAAGTTTGTTACCTTCATTTGATTCGACGTCAAAGTTCCTGTTTTGTCTGTACATATGACAGTAGCAGAGCCCATTGTTTCACAAGCAGATAATTTTCTTACCATTGCATGATCAGACATCATTCTTCTCATTGAATACGCAAGAGTTAGCGTTACTGCCAAAGGCAATCCTTCCGGGATTGCAACAACTATGATAGTCACCGCAGAAGTGACAATTCCCACCACAGCATTGATCACGTCATCAGCTTCAGTCTTGCTGCCATTGAACTCTTTGTTCCCATTTTCATCAGTTGTATTCCCTGTAAAATACCGAACTAAAAGCACGACAAGAACTAAGAAAGCTGTACCCAAACCAGCCTTGCCTATTGTTGAAGTCAGTTTGTTTAGTCGTTCTTGCAGAGGCGTTTGCATTTGCTTTTGCTCATCAGAATTGCAACTGATAATTGTGCTTATCATTTCTCCCCAAGTTGTGCTCATTCCCACAGAAGTGACAAGCATTTTTCCATAACCATCAGCCACCTTTGTGCCCGAAAACAAGAATGGATGTTGATCCTTATCTACTTCAACATAGTCACTTTCCCCTGACATGCTAGATTCATCCACTTGCAAAGAGTGCCCTTCTACAAACAATCCATCAGCAGGGACTTGATCACCAATCTTCATGCAAACAATATCACCAACAACAATTTCAAAGATTGAAATCTCTTGTCGCCTCCCATTTCTCACAACTTCCACTGAGATGTCGTCACTGATCTTGGAAAGTTTCTCAAACTGTTTGTTCTGCCTAAAGTTGCTGATTGATGAAACAGAAATAACAAGAAAAACAGCAACAAAAATGCTTCCTCCATCATACCATCCTTCTTTAGGCCCATTTTCCTTGATGCCAAATCCAAGTGATAGTGCAGCGCAAACCAAAAGGATCAGAATTGTTGGATCTTTGAAAGCTTCACAAACAAAATGGAAGAGACTCTTTGCAGGCGGTCTATGATATGTGTTTGTTCCAAAAGCTTCTTTTCGCCTCAAGATTTCTTCATCGCCACCCTTTATTCCTAGCTGCACATCAGTTTTAAGTGAAGCAGCTATTCCTTCAACAGCTCCAAGTTTAACAAGCTCATCAAGACTTTTCTCCTTGACAAGCTTGGATAGGATGGACTGATCAATACTGGAGAAGTGGGAATTATCATGAGGTTGAATAATATCAATCACATATTCAAATGGTGGAAAAGTGGAAACATTTTTGCTGCTGCTGGTGCTAGGCTTATCAGGCTGAAAGGGTGAAGGATTTCTCTCATTTTTATCAAGAGCTTCTTTGAAAAGAGAAAGAAAGGCCCTTGAATAAATGATTCTTGCAAGAGCCAAATGCCATCTCTTCTTTTCCCTCAAGCTAATTTGGAGCTCTTTAGGAAGTTGGAAAGCAATGTCCATGCAATGCAAATCAGCTTCCAATTTTTCAGACATGACTAGAAACCTCAGAAATGAAAGAAATTTTTTTCTTTGTACCTTGAAATAATTCAAGAAAATTTAATGGGATGTACCAATGAAACTAAATAAGCGAAAATACTCAACAAGAGAGAAAAGGATTCTTGAAAAAGAAAATTGGAAGACAAATACATATAAGCTGAAAATGGAAAAAAGAACAGATAAAATGGCTCAGAGTGTTGGATGATTTTGGCCCTTTAATGCGCATCGATTTATATAAGCTGTCTTATGGACTTTTTACTGTATTTCTGTCATCAATTTGGGGAATTTCTTACATCATTGATTATTGAACACAGTTTAAAATTTCTTGTAGACTCGCAGAATTAGTGGTTCAGTTGGCTGAATTCTTCAGAGTATGGGATAAGATTGGAACATATTTATTTCTTGGGTACTTCACTAGAAGTATCATAGAAAATACAATATCAAGTGCCAAAAAAAAAGAATATTTATTCTTGTCTAAGCGGAGGGTGAAATGTGTCATTGGAATTCGAGGAATACATGGTAATTTTTTGGGTTGATTTTGGGGTATATATGGTGTCTGAATTTTTTTTGTAAAAATGATTTTGGAAAATTTTCTTGGTTTTTTATGCGAAAATACAAAACACATTTGGATTGTTTGATACTTTTTTAGAAAAAATTATATTTTTTAATTTATATATGGATCTCATACATAAAAGCAGTGAGAGTAAAGTTGTTGATCAATTAAACACTCAATTTCTAAGAGAATATTTTGTTTTTTTATTTTACATATGCATATTTGTACTAAGGGTTCATTAGAATTCAAATTCAAACATTACATATATATATATATATATATTTATATACGAGGGTGATGCCATAAGATCAATTGGTTATTTGGCAGTAAGAAAACATATTTATTTAGGGGTTTCAATTCGTGCGGGTTGAGTGGGTTCGAGTTAGGTTAAAATAGAGGTATAATAGAAAAATATTAAATTCAAACACAACCTAACCTAATGTTAAACCCAAAAGGCTCAGCCTTAACTTGACCCACAATATTTCATGTTAGGTTTGGATTGACTTGATTTTTAGTTAGATCACCTAACAACCTGATAAACCCAACCCAACTCAACATGATCTATTTATTTTATTTTTCATACTTATAAATTCCAACATCATAATTAAGTTGAAATTTGATCTACAATAAAATCTAAAATTGGGCATAATAATTAAGGGGACACACAGCAGACGGCAATAGTGCGACAGGGGCGCATGGCGGCAAAGGAGGCTGGGGTTTCTCTATTTTTTTGAGCAGGAGGTGATGAGAGTTATGTTTAGCGATTTGGTCAATCGTTTTTAAATTGGAAGAATGGAAGTGTTATTACTTATTTGTTAATAATGTTATTGCTGTTTGTAAATTTGTAAATTGTAATTGAATTTTCAAAATTTAGATTTTTGGATATATATTATTTATATTTTATTTTAATTATTTAAATTTTTTAGGTGGATTAGATTAGGTTGGATTGGGTTAGGTTTATAAGGTTATTGGCTCACCCACTTATTTTTTTGGGATTACCCAGGTTGACCCGAAAACAACTCAATCTTTTTTTTTTTCCTCAGGTCATTTTCGGGTTTGATCCGAACCCGAAAACCCCTAACCCACACTTAATTTTTTTTTAGATGAATTATTGTCGGGTCATCAAGTTGGATTTAATTTTGACAACCTTAATATTTAACGTATTTATTTTTTATCATAGAGTAAAATTGTTCTCCAGAACTGAGCATTACCTTTTAAGAAGAGGTATAAGCTTTTTAAAATAGGAAATGTATATACACTTGACCCTTCATTGACAAATTTGAGATGTTGCGATATCTATCAACATTGTTTCAAAATTATAGGTTTTTTATTTTCCCGTCAAAAAAGGACTACTACACAAAAATATTTTAAGTGTATCTAACTCATGACTAGATAGATAATAATTTCAATTTTTGTGATTATTTTTAATTGGGATTATTGGATATCATAAGTCTATTGCATGGATTGTTATTTATTTTATTTTATTTTATTTTTTTAGAACGACTAATTAGCACAGGCATTAAAAATGTAGTTGAAAATTCTTGAAAATAATATGAAAAAATCATAATAAGAGACACAATTTCTGAATAATAGCATGAAAAATGAAAATATTTCAAAGAAAATGGCATCAAACATATGTTTCATGTTGCGCTTTTCAATCTTTAGATTGAAGATGCAGATATAGATATCCCAACACAATTCCATTTTACATTTTGATCATACGCTAATAAAGTTGATACGTGTTACTAGTTAGAATTCTAAAATATATTTTTAACATTCAAAAGACACACATCAAACACAAAATTTGATGCAAGTAAGTCAAAATATTGCAACACACAAAGAAAAATGAAATATTTAAAATATGAAACTCAAAAAATTAACTTTTTGGCCTCTAATTGGACATAACTAGATAACACCGCATTTGATTTGTTTAAATAGGAATCTTAGTGGTCGTTTGTACATATTTCCTTGATGAAATTTTAATTTCCAACATTTTCAAACTTAAAAAAAGTGTTAATTGATTTTTGTATAGAAATGAAATCCATTTGAATCTGAATTGTGTGAGAATTTGCAACATATAGGTATAGGGTTAAATATTTTTTTAATTTAAAAATTTTTATGCATAAAAAGATGTATTTCTTAAAGAAGATACATATTTTTTAATATTGTTGAAATAATTTGGATGCTCTATATTAAATTTAATTAATTTTGATGAATGTGATGTATAATAATAAGATAGATTTGAAAATATAAGTCTTTCTAGTAAAAATAGAATTAAACAAATATATTTTCATATTTCAAATAGTAAAAATCAAAAAAATTCTTTTTGAAAAAATAAACAGCCAACTTATACTTTCTAATATTCGTAAAATCTATGTCGAAAAAAAGAGTTTCGTAGCTAAAAAGAATTTCACACTTCCTTCCTACCAAAAGAAAAGAAGCACAAAAAAAGAAAAAAAAAATATAAAGTCATATAGAAAAATGCACAAAACAACTAACAAAAGAATTAAATTAATTTTCTTTTGAGTCATAAAGTTTTATAAAATAATGAACTTTGTTATGCATTTTCTTTGGCTTTAGTGTTTTGCAAGATTGTTGTAAATGTTTTGGAAGTTGCATGGGAAAAAATAAAAAAACATTGTTTATTCTGAATTTGGTAGTGTTTGAATGGAAAATTTAAGGAGTGTGATATGCGTTTGGCACATATTCTCTTTTTCCTTCTATGAAATCCACTAATACCTAAAATGAAAGTTGGGATGATTTGCCCTTTTTTTTAAATCCAATCACAATTTTTTATTTAATTCCCTTTTGAAGCATAAGTTAAAGTTTTTGATGAGAATCGAAAAATCACATTCTAAAATTAAAATAATAACAAATAATAAGATATAAAATCCAATGTCAAAAGAAAAATTTTTATTTTGTAAAATAAGGTGCTATTTATGCACACCCAAAAATAATTAAAGGATTTTTGGTTAAGCTTGTTTAAAAAATTTTATAAGTTCTTATATTTTATGAGATGTTTACAAAGTTTATAAGATTCTAAATTGAATTTTAAATAAATTTTTGAAGTATTTAGATAAAATAAAATTTTGAAACTTATAAGAAGCAGATAACGGCAATTTTATAGTTAATGTGACTTTAAAAGAGTTTGTTAAAATATTAAAAATAAATTAGGCATTCCTTATCTTTTTTTAGAAAAATTATATAAAGATCCTTGTGGCTTATCCTAAGAGCTAGCTCATAACCTCTTTTTTATTTTTATTGAAAAAAAAAACTTATTAGACAATTTACAATATATTACAAGACGTTTTGATGAGTTTATAAATTCACTTAAATGCGTTATTAATTTGAAATAAATTAGTTTTATACATATGTAATGTTCATTTATGATTGAGACGCGCTACCTTCTTTTCTTCTCATCTTCCTCATGGATGATCAAAACGCGCTTTCGTAATGGCAATGACGCCAAATGTTTGGCCATTTACCAACAAACGTGACGACAAAGTTTAGACATTGTGGGAATCAATGTGATAACATGTTCAAATTCTTAAGATAATGTTTCATCATACGACTTCCTTCGACATCTCACATGAGAAGTCAATGAGAATCCACCAATGTTGAATTAAAATTATTTCTGTGGTTTCTTGGAAATTTACTTCTAATAGACTGAGCAGACCCACTAAATTCATCTTGTAATTTTAATATTTCTATCCAAAAGTATTTTGATAATTTTCTAACGTGAAAAGATAATGCCATCTCTGTACTATGATAAAAGTGGATGGAGAATCCTTGTGTATTCTATTGATATATACTCTTTGTGTATTACTAGGAAGGTGGACTACTTTCGCCCAAGAAGGTGTATAGATATATTAATTTTAGGAGACGGAGAAGTGATACATATAAAATAATATACCAGATATTAATTTAAATTTTTTTATTTATTTTTTAGAATTTATTAAATTTAACTTTAAAAGATAAATAATTAATTTTAATTAATACTCTAGTATTTATTTTATACTCAAATCAAATATTGATAAATGACAAAAATGAACATCTATGTCTATGGACCAATAAAATTAAAGATATTTAATATAATCTCTTGATATTTGATATTATCTTATTAAAAAAATAACTATGCAAAGAAATTCAAGTTAATTTGAAAGTCTTCCATCAAGCATCCATATAAATGGGGGGTGATCAAAGTTCACTCAACGCAAAACACAAATTCTAGCAAGTGAGAAAAAGTTTGAAGAAGTTCAGCAATTCTGTCAAGCAAATCCAAGGAAATCCAAGGCACTCAAGACGTTCTTCGGGATGCTCATTAAATGTTGGCGTTGATTCAAGATCATGATGTGAAGCCCTCAAATTTACGTTATTTTCTTCAAATTAAGTTCAAGGGGATCCACGGCATTCATCAGATAGCTCATATATATATATATATATATATATTTAAGATTAAAGTGCAAATCCCTCGAATTGGCTTTATTTCAAATCAAATTCAAGGAGATCCATAGTGTTCAAGGCATTCATCGCAGATCTCATCAAATTTCAAGATCATATTTGAAAGGGATGAATTGGATGATTAAATTAGAGATTGAATCCACAATTGATAAGTTTGAGTTTTATTTTGTTTGTATTAATTTTTTTTTTGTCTTATAATTTTAGTTGTTGTAGACAAAGAAATTTGTGTTTACAAATTTTGGCACGCCTAGTGAGACAATCTCTACCTCTAATCTTTTTCCATCATCAAGATTGAAGTATCATGACCACTAACAAGACCTAGCATTGAAAATTACTACCTCAAATTCCTCAAGTACTAGAGCAAGAAATGTTGGCATCATCATAAGAAATATGTCTAAAAAGTTGCAATCATCTTTAGAGATAGCTCCTTCGCATGCTATGCAAAAGGTGTTGCCACATTTTATGGAAACTCAAAGGAAAAATCCCTGTCATCCATTCCTCACTCCACATCAAATTCCTGAAGTACTAGAGCAAGAAATATTTGCGTCATCACAAGAAATATGTCTAAGAAGTTGCAATCATCTTTAGAGATAGCTTCTTCGCATGCTATGGAAAAGGTGTTGTTGCATTTTATGGAGACTCAAAGGAAGAATCCCTATCATCCATTCCTCACTCCATATCAAATTCCTTGAGCATGGCAACGGTGATGGTGACAAGTGCTACAACCTTAGAGAAACAAATTGCAAATTTGATGAGGCTATTGAAGCACTCACAAAGCATGTCTAAAAGCGAGACTTTCAAATGTTCAAATTGATGAGTAAAGTGGACAATCTTGATTTCAGCTGCATGGAGAAACAAATTGAGGGTCAGGACGAAGGTGAGTTATCTATAAGGAGACAACCAACCAAAACTAAAGAGAATACAACAAAAGAACTACAAGTTTCTACTAATAGACTAATTCCTGTTGACCCATTGAAGGAGTTTATCGTGGGGACTATCAAAGACAAGCTTAATGAAAGTTCTAAGTAGTCTATGACTTACTCCAAGTCATATACTCAAAGGATTGACAACGTGAAGATGCTAATTGATTACCAGCCCCCACAGTTTCAATGGTAAGGACAACCTAAAGCAGCACATGGCTCATTTCATTAAAACTTGTAATAATGCTGAGACATATAAAGATCATTTAGTCAAGCAATTTGTCCAATCATTAAAGGATGATGCTTTTGATAGGTATACTAACTTTGAGGCATGCCCCATTGATAGTTGAGGGCAACTAGAACAAGACTTCCTCAATCATTTCTACAACACTTAAAGGACAATCGGCATGATTGAACTTATCAACTCTCACTAGTGGAAAGAAGAACCTATCATTGACTTCATCAATCGCTAGAGAAATTTGAGTCTTAACTGCAAATATTAATTGTCAGAGGCTTCAGCAATTGAGATGTGTATCCAAGGAATGCATTGGAGTCTTTCCTACATACTTTAAGGAATCAAACCAAAAACTTTTCAAATCTTGTCTATTTCATGAATAATTGACACATCTTTCGTTAAGCCTTGAAGTGGGGGCATTTGTAGACATATTAATTTTAGCAAATAGAGAAGTGACACATGTAAAATAACATATTAGATATTAATTTAAAATATTTATTTATTTCTTGGAATTTATTAAATTTAATTCCAAAAGATATATGGTTAATTTTAATTAATACTCTGTATTTATTTTATACTCAAATCAAATATTGACAAATGACAAAAATGAAGTATCTATGTTTATAAATCAATCAAATCAAAAATATCTGATATAATCTCTTGATATTTGATATTATTTTATCAAAAAAATTACTATCAAAGAAGTTTAAGTCAATTTGGAAGTTTTCCTTCAAGCATCTATATAGAGGAGGAGACCAAAGCTCATTGTTTAGCAATTCTTTCAAGCAAATTCAAGGAGATCCACAGCATTCAAGGCATTCTTCATGGAACTCATTAAATTTTGGTGTTTGATTTGAGATCATGGTACGAAACCCTCAAATTGATTTTATTTTTTTCAAATCAAATTTAAGGAAATACACGGTGTTCAAGGCGTTCTTTATGGAGCTTATATATTTTTGGTATTTGATTTGAGATTAGAATATGAAACCCTCAAATTGGTGTTATTTCAAATCAAATTCAAGGAGATCCACGGTGTTCAAGGTATTCATCGTAGAGCTCATCAAATTTTAAAATTATATTTGGAAGGGAAGAATCGGATGATTAGATTAGAGATTGAATCCACAATTAATAAGTTTGAATTTCATTTTATTTGTATCAATTTTCTTGTCTTGTAATTTTATTTATTGCAAATAAAGAAATTTGCACTTACAAGACGAACTACTTATTATAAGTTAATACTTGGTTAGTCGAAACTCTTTCTCAGTAAAGTAGGAAAACAACACTAATTTAAGCGGGTACAGAATTAGAAGTGGTTTCATTTATTTATATCTTGATTTTTATTTATAGTGTATATAAAGTGTGAGGATCTTAGTAACTAACTTGGCATGTTTTAACTTCATTTTAAAATACGAACGGCCATCACACATACTCTCCATGTGCATAATATGTATCAACGTAATGTATTATTTGTACATATATTACTTTCATTATACTAAAACTTTATATAGTCAATATATATCATTCTATACATTGATAAGCTAGCCTTTATGTCATCCTTATTTAACACATAATACATTTATTCTATATAAAACATGGTTAATACTAGTGTACTTTTTACTCGATTTATTATCACAATCTATATAAGTATTTGTATTTTTTTTAATTTATACTACACATTAGAAATTATTAAGTCTGAACATTTAATCTCATATTTTGTAAGTGAAATTACTATCACTGACCCAAAGGCCAACTCAACATGTACACATATATATTTAAAATCACTTAAATTCAAACCCTCAATTTCAAATATGTGTGAGGGTGGTGCAGCTCAACTTATTAACTAATGGCAACCTGATCTTGTATGTAATTTAATAAGCCATTCATAAGCAAGCTTAATAGGTTGGTTCGATTGCAAACTAGGCCTATCCCTCAAGTGGAAAATCTTCATACAAGAAATTGAATGGATGAACTACTAAATTGTGGAAGAAACTAATTAAAGAGAAGTTTTAAGCTTGTTTGTGGTTTATGAAGTTTTCTTGGCATTAAAAGAGATTCTGGGAAACATGTTAGGATTCCCTTAGAATATTTTTTTATTATGTCCCTCTTGTAAGAAAGCATAAATATGGTAGTTGCAAAGATCTTAAAACATCAATTGGAGTTCGATGACAACTATTTGATGTAGCAAAATGTGGAACTTTCCTTTCATAAAACAAAGCAATATTGGCATGATACCATTGCACTATTCCTGAGCTAATTGAAGACCATTTCACTATTCCTAAGCTAATTAAAGACCATTGCACTATTCCTGGACTGATTGAAGACTTACCTTTGTATACCAAGTGCATTACCATTTAACTAAAAAATAGATAGTCTACAAAAAAAGAATCAGAGTGTGATTGGGAGTTGTTAGGATTATTTAATTACTCTTCAGTTCACATAACCCTATTATAATCTGCAACATATTCTGGTTCATTTTTGTGAGGTTTTGGAAGTTAGCACTGCTCATTGTACTTGTTCTTGTTACTTTGCTAATAATATTTGCAAGTTCAAAATTCTAAATTCTCTAGCTTAGGTAGTGGAGTAGGCTTGCCAAACCAATATAAACACCTTATCTCATTTATTTATATTTTTGCTTTCATTGGAATTTCAATTACATCAGAAACTTCTAGTTTATTTTCTGTTTTACTGCTTGACTCTTTTGAATCCAATACCCTTTTAGGACTCTATTCTCTTTCAATTAGCATCAAAGCCAAGGACTCATATATATAAGTCTAACAACTTGAGCTAAAAGTACCTAAAAGCCTCTACTGGATTTAATGTATATGCAAAAGGTCAATCCCACACTCGTCCCCCTCTATTCGATGGGACAAACTACTCAACATGGAAAAACAGGATTGAGGAATTCTTCATAGCACTGGACTATGATTTATGGAGCATAGTTACCGATGGGCCTCTTGTTACCACAAACAAAGTTAAATCCTCAACAGGAAGGCTGGAACTTATTGCAAATGACAAAAGAATGCTCTCAATGAATGCAAAAGCAAAAAATATCCTTCCATGTGCCCTAGTCAAAGAAGAATACAATCGTATGAGCACATGCACCTCTGCCAAGGATATGCGGGATATGTTTCAAATCACACATGAAGGGACCTCACAGGTAAAATTAGAGTGCATTGCATTACTCACTCACCAATATGAGATGTTTTCCATGAAAATAAGTGAGATGATAAGCTATAATGCACAAACACACCAAAAAATCACTTCGTGCAGTGTTCGACACGTGTCAAACACGAACACGGCCCCAACATGGCTCAACATGTGTTAGACACGACATATAAGTGTTCAAAAATTAAAATAAAAAAAGATAAAATCTAGCACGGTGTCATATACGGTTAAAGGACATGTCTGACATGACTAGGACACAATAATGCTTTTTATATATATATATATAATTAAGCTTTACAAAATTTAAGGGCTAATAAATAATATAAAAACTTTTTAAATGACAAACAAAATTAGTACAAAATCTCACTATGATCATAATATCCTAATAAACTTAGATGCTTAGACACATTACAAAGAAAAAAAAATTTATAAAAAATAATAAGTGATCATAGAAAACTTGGCAGTAATTATATACATATATATATATATATATGTATGTATGTAAGTAACACAATTTTTTTGTTCTATCACCAATAATATTTTTTACACATTTAATAGTGGCAAAAATTGTATTTAAGTTATCACCATTAATAAGTTATGGCAAATCTTTAATGATAAGTATAAATCTTTTCAAATGTTATTAGTTATAATTTTTATATTATCATATATTTTTTATGACCAATATTATAGTTTTTGTATTGAAAATTTCCATTATATAATTTACATGAAATCTAATACTTATTCCTATTTAGGGGATTTGTTATTTATTTGAATTTAAAATATACTTATTTAATATTTACTATTGATTTTTTCACTTTACGTTGATATATATATTTTATATTACATATATTAATATGACTAATAAATACTTATATATAATTATATATAATGCACGGACATGCCAAAAAATCACTCCGTGCAGTATCTAACACATGTTGGACACAGACACCGCCCCGACACGTGTCAGACATGGCCAATAAGTGTCCAAAAATTAAAATAAAAAAGATAAAATCTGACACAGTGTTGAATATAGCTAAAAGATGCGTTCGACATGGCCAAGACACGACAATGCTTTTTTTTCTTCTTATAATTAAGCTTTACAAAATTTAAGAGCTAATAAATAATATAAAAAAAATTTAAATGACAAACAAAGTTAGTACAAAATCTCACTATGATCGTAATATCCTAATAAATTTAGATGCTTAGACACATTACGAAAAGAAAAGAAAAAAAAAATTTATAAAAAATAGTAAGTGATCATAGAAAACTTGGCACTAATTATATATATATATATATATATATATATGTAAGAAACAAAATTTTTTGTTCTATCACCAACAATAATTTTTACACATTGAATAGTGGCAAAAATTGTATTTAAGTTGTCACCATTGATAAGTTATGGCAAATCTTTAATGATAAGTGTAAATCTTTTCAAATGTTATTAGTTATAATTTTTATATTATCACATATTTTTTTATGACCAATATTACAGTTTTTTGTATTGAAAATTTCCATTATATAGTTTAAATGAAGTCTAATAATTATTCCTATTTAGGAGATTCGTTATTTATTTGAATTTAAAATATACTTATTTAATATTTACTATTGATTTTTTTTTTTCACTTTACGTTGATATATATTTTATATTACATACATTAATATGATTAATAAAGACTTATATATAATTATATACAATATGATAATTATGTCAGTGTTGTATCGTATCCTAAAATTTTAAAATTTAATGTGTCGCCGTGTCCATGTTGCTATATTCGTATCCATGCATCATAAACAATCAGTCAAATGTATGCTTGATTTATGGAGGTAGTGAATCCCATGTTTGCATTGGAAAAAAATAATAAGTAGGTGCAAAAGATCCTAAGAACTTTACCAAAGGAGTAAGAACCCCAACGTCACTGCCATCCATGAAGCGAAAAATCTTGAAAGGCTAACTATATGAGAACAAATTGGTTTGCTCACCTCTCACAAAATGATGCTCCTCAGTAAGGAAGAAAGTTTCAGCAACAAAAATAACAAAAAAATTGCCTTCAATGCTAACCAAGGAAAATGGAATGATGATGCTGGTGACATGGATAAAGAAATGGTAAATGAAGAAATTGCCATGATTACTCAACATCTTCAACAACTTACCCAAGCCAAAAATTACTTCAGAAAAGACTTCAAAACAAACTCAAGAAGGAACACCAGGGAATTTAGAACTAAACAAATAAATTATCATGAGTGCCATGAAGTAAGGTATAAAAGGCCAGGCTGCCCAAAACTTAAACGAAGTCCAAAAATTGAGAGAATACAAACAAAGAGTCATGACCATCACTTGGGATGATTTAGACTCATATCAATTTGACAACGAAGAAAATTGTCTCATGGCTTACAGTTAGGTAACTTTATAGTCTCACTTAAGTTCTACCAACTATGATGTTGATTATGAAAAAGATCTTGATATTCATATTAAATGCCATAATCAACTAACTGAACTTCAAATTCAAATAAATCTCTTTAAGGAATAGTTAGAGACAACTCTTAATGAAAAGAAACAGCTGATATTTCACTATGATAAGATCATAAAGAAAACCTCTTATGAAAAAAAAACAAACTAGTTGAAAAGAACTAGTGTCTTGTAAATGAATATCAGTTTTTGCTAAATGACAACTGCAATATGAAAAATTCCATTAAAGAAAAAAATAAAGTTGATCATGGTTTTAGACACACGAGATTTTTCAATAGGACTTATCATTATTGCTCTAGAAAAGGTCACATGGCACATAAATATCATATAAAAAGAGAAATCAGAGTCAAGTATATGTGGATGACAAATTCTAACAACTCTGAACCCAACAAAAATTGGGTACCAAAATTCACAAACTCTTGTGTTGCAGGAATCAGTCAAGAGGGAAGTTTAAATCGATCTTTGATATCTGGACAATGGATTTTCTAGACACATGATAGGAAACAAGTTATTCTTTTTTAAAATACAAGAATATAATGGAGGAAATGTATTGTTTGCAGACAACACAAAAGGAAAAATCATTGGCAAGGGAATAGTAGGAAATAAAGATGGAACTTCCATAAAAAATGTATGGCTGGTATATGGGCTAAAACACAATATTCTTAGCATAAGCCAATTATGTGATAATGACCACTAGGTACACTCCAAACCCTCTAATGTGTGGTAACCAAGCATGATGAAACCATTTTCACTACAATCAAAGAGAGAAAGATATGTTGCATAAACCTAGATGATCTTTTCAAATAAAACGTTAAATGCCTAGTTGCTACTGATGAATTTTGCTGGATTTGGCATAAACGTGTTTGTCATGCTAACATGAAACTCTTGAATCATTTAGTTAAAAAGGATTTGGTGAAAGGCATCCCTAAATAAAGTTTTCAAAAACCAAAATATGTGATGAATGCATGAAAGACAAACAAGTGAGAACCTCTTTTCAACCAATAAATGACATTACATCCTCAAAACCACTAATACATCTACATCATAACTTGTTTGGACCCATGTAAACTCAATATTTTGGAGTAAACAAATATGTTTTTGTCATGGTAGATGCTTTTTCTCGATACACATGGATAAGGTTTCTTTCATACAAAAATAAAGCTCTACATCATTTCATTACTCTCTCAAAGAACATCCAAAATGAAAAAGGGCTTTTGATTAAGACCATCAAGAGTGACCATGGCATGGAATTTGAGGATCATAACTTTGCTACTTTTTGTAATGATATTAGATATACTCACAACTTTTCTGCTCTAAGAATACTCTAACAAAACAGGGTGGTTGAAAGAAAAAATAGAGTTTTATAGGAAATGGCCCGTATAATGGTGAATGAGTATGATCTTCCTAAGCATTTTTAGGCTGGGGCAGTCAACACATCATGCTATGTCATCAACGGAGTCTTCTTGAGACCATTTATGAAAAGACTCCATACAAACTCTAGAAGGATAAGATACCCAACATATCTTACTTTTGTGTATTTGGGTGTAAATGTCACATCTTGAATGATAAAGATCAATTTGCTAAATTTGATCCTAAATTAATTAAGGGTATACTTGTTGATTACTCATCACACAGTAAAGCTTATAAAGTTTTTAACAAGAGAAAAAAGACTATACAAGAATCCATACATGTGGTATTTGATGAAACTGACCCTCTTCTAGCCAAGGATTCCTTGAGCATAGAAACTGTAGGTTTTGATCAAGTGATAGAGATGTTTCAACAAGAAAAAGAAGGAGAAAAAGATACATCCCAAAATCTCACTGAGATAGTCTCAACTTCAAGTGGAACTTCTAATTGTGGACCTAGAGATAAAATCAACAAATTCAAACATGCCTGAAGCCATCCTACACAAAACATCATTGGAGACCCAAAAGCCAAAATTACTACAAGGTCCAAAACTAAAACAATTTATTCACAACTTTTGACCTTGTGTTTTTATCTTATGTAAAACCATGTGATATAAATGAGGCACTGAGTGATGATTCCTGGCTGAGCGTAATGAAAAAAGAACTCAATTAGTTTGAGAAAATCCAAGTTTGGAACTTAGTAACGAGACTTGATAATCACCCGGTAATTGGTACTAAATGAATTTTTCAAAACAAACTAGATGAACATGGTGAAGTTGTCAAAAACAAAGCTAGACTTACTGCAAAAGGTACTCTCAACAAGAGTGTTGTGGTGAAACCTCTACATGCATTGTACGTCTTGAATCCATTCATATGTTGCTAGCTTAAGCATCACATAAAAAACTTCACTCTAGATCAAATGGATGTCAAAAGTGATTTTTTAAAAGGACATCTAAAAGAAAAAGTCTTTGTTGAACAACCTCTTAGTTTCAAAAATTCAAAATTTCCAAACCATGTCTTTAAATTATTAAAAGCTCTTTATGGTTTGAAGTAATCCCCCAGAGTATGGTATGATCATTTAAGTTCTTTCCTTATCTTAAAAGGTTTTTGCATAGGTAAAGTAGATACTACACTTTTTACAAAACCATCAAATGATCATTTATTACTTGTCCAAGTATATGTGGATGATATAATTTTTGGTGGCACTGATAAGGATCTTTGTAATGAATTTGCATCATGCATGACAATGAAATTTGAAATGAGTCTTCTATGTGAGTTAAATTTTTTTCTTGGAATCCAAATCAAACAAACTACCACTGGAATTTTTATATCTCAAGAAAAATATACTAAGAAACTTTTGCAAAAATTCAGACTATAGGATTGCAAAGAGTCCAACATTCCCATGGCTGCATCTATAAGGCTAGAACTTGATCTTTAAGGCAAAAGTGTAGATGAAACAACATACAGGGGCATGATCGAAAGCTTGTTGTATCTAACTTCCAGTCTCCTGGATGTACTGTTTGCCACCAATTTGTGTGCCCGATTACAAGATCAACGAAAAGAGTCACATCTCAAGGCTATCAAAAGAATCCTTCACTATCTCAAAGGAACCACCAACAATAGCATTTGGTACCCTCGATCTAAAACTTTTAATCTTCTTGGGTATTTTGACGTTGACTTTGCAGGGTGTAAGATTGATCGAAAAAGCACTACTTGAACTTAGCAACTACTAAGGTCATGTCTAGTAAGGTGATGTACAAAGAAACAAAGTGTGGTGGCTATGTCAACAACTAAGACTGAATACATGGCACTAGGCAATTATAGCTCATAGGTATTATGGATGAAACAAACTCTCAGTGATTATAGATTACAATTCCCTTGCATATCTATTCTATGTGACAACACTAGTGCTATCTACATCACTAAAAATCATGTTTATCACTCCCGCACAAAACACATTGAAATAAGGCACCATTTTATCAAAGATCACATTTAAAAGGGAGATGTAAGAATAAATTTCATTGAAACCAAAAATCAATCGGCTGATTTTTTCTCCAAACCACTTCCTGAAGATCATTTCTATTTTCCTAAACACAATCTAGGTATCATACCTTTTTCATCTTTCTCATAAATTTTTGGTATGCAAAATCATGAGCATTATGTTTGGCATGTGCATCTTCTCTATCATTATATTTAGTATGTGTATCTTCTCAGTCATATTTCTTTCCTTATTCATTACACTGTCAAATTTTTTTTCTTTTAAATTTATTCTGGGAAGGAATTGAACTACTCAATGTTCTACATGCAAATCCATAAAAATTCTCAAAATCAAAAGAGTAACTCTTCGTGTTCATCACTCAAAACCCTATTCTTCTTCTTCACACCATCTGCAAATTTTTTCACCATGACCGACAACCCCAAATTAGTGTCTAAAAAATTGGTCGACTACACGTTTGACACTGATGAATCCAGTCACCACCCTCCTTTGCTCTCTCTCTCTCTCAGTCTCACCAACTTCTCATTACTCTTCATCTCTTCGAACTCCTACTTTTTGATCGTTTCCTCTCTCCTTCCGTATGTTACAATCTTTTCCATACATACCTCATAACTTCACTAACTTCTCTTTTAACAACTGGGACTTCAAATATGTGCCTGCCTCCATCAAATTTCCAACACCTCATGCCAACAACTTCTTTTCAACCAATATCATGATCAAAAAACTAAATTAAGAAAGACCCATTGATTTCTTTGATATTCCTCTATCTCTTATCCACCGATAGGCTGATTAGATGGGCTAAACGTTTATGATGCAAATTGATGAAACTACATTTCCCTTACTAATTTACCTCTTCTATACGAACTTGGTGATGATAGAAGGTATTGACCCTGTGAGCACTTCGATTCAATCTAATGTTCTTGGCACCCCTTTTTCCCTTACTGTTGAGAAAATTAATCACTCCTTAAGGCTCCTAAATGCTAGTGTTCAATTTTTTGCATATGGTGAGTGGTATTATCTTGATTGTTTTTATCTCAATCGTGCTAAACAACTCTTCTAGGATGGAAAATCCCCAAAATTAGTGGTTGGTGTTGCACTCAAACTTCTTCCTATAGACTATTTCCTCCTTTTATCGCTTAATCATGTCCACCATTCTTTATGCCTCTTTTACTAGTAGGGATCATTCAACCGATATGAACTATTTGTTTATCTTTCTTCTCTATATGGTTGCTACTAGTCAAACTATCAATGTTAGGCATATTATCTTACAAAACATGGTCTATGCCCTCAAACAATCCTAAAAGAACCTACCTTATTGCATGCTTCTCACTCACCTTCTGCGTGTTGAAAATGTCTTCTTTCTAACCCCTAAGCTGAAGAACCCAATGAGCGAAAAGTGGTTGATTTACCTAGCCTCAAGAAGATGAAAATCCAAATTAGTGAAGATGGAATGTGGTTTAAAGGCACTTTCATATCTGCTATGATTTCCTCTGCACCTCGACATATCTATCATTGTAACCTAGAAAGAAACTACTTTATGTCTCTGATAGCTTTATCCGTGAAGTTAGCTCCAATGTCTCTGAAGAAATCATTTTGAAAAGAAAATCTAAACCACTGGATATTCCCACACCTGATTTATTAGCTTCTGTTCAAGCTATTGCCTCCTCTGTTGAACGGCTTGATTACAAAATCACTACTCTAGCTACCTCTGTTGAGGATGACTTTCGCCATTACAAGACCAAAATATCTTATCTTCATGATGAGATTAAGGACCTTCGTTATTCTCTCCATAAATGATTTCTTAGTCATTAACCTTTTTGATGCTGTAGGGGGAGAAAAGTGTTGCTCTATTTTGTTGGTCTGCCTTATTTTGATGATACATCTGTTATATGTTGCTTATATGCTTTTCTTTCAAATACTACTGCTTCTATGAACTAAATGTTATGTTTTTTTTAACAATTGATGCTATTATGTTCAAACTTAATTCTAGAAAAATTTTATCACACATTTGAGTATCATATTCACATATATTTGACATAAATCTTTCTAATAACATAAAAACATTGAAATGAAAATGGATGGACTCATTGATGCAAATCTTCAATAGATGTAATAAAACAATTAAAGTGAATTCTCATCTTCCATGCAAGTATTATAAATTTAACTGAACTCATTAGAAAAATATTATTGTTCCTTTTTTCGCATCAAATTGACAATGTCCCTCAAATCAAATGAAAAAAAAAATTAGAAAATGAAAAATAGAATGTAATTTTCTATGGTTAAATATACACTCTTATAGTGGTTTAGTTCCTTATAAATTTTTTAAATGTGTCTGTTATCCTGTAGATCTAGACTTTATTAACCCAAATAATTATTAGGTTTTTATATGTCCGATGTGTGGTGCACATGATACGTTTTAAATACAACAACATGACACTAAATAACACCAACCATAACATTAAAATCATGGGAAAACATCCAAATTGTCATGCAATAACTAGTATGCAACCTATAGTTGGTCAAATATGTATAGTTTTTCTGGCAGAACTCCTGGGATGTGGCTGGCCTAGCCTGGCCTGGAAAAAAGGTGAGAATATTGGCACGTACATATTTCTCAAACCAAAAGAAAATTTAACTACTAGCTAGAGCCCTAGTTGTGGCCCGCAAAATATTATCATATTATATTATTGGGATTTGACTCGATTATCTGAAAATCAAGTTTGATTAGAATGAGAATTCGTTCATGTATCAGGTTTCCTAATTTTAGATGTAGTCTAGTAGTTTTCTCTTATAAACATAGGTGTTTATTTAATTACTTTGGAGAATACTCATCTTATTCATGATACTCATGGGATATATAGTTATTTTGAGTTATGAATAGGATAGTACAAAGTGGTGGAGTGAATATTTCTTTGGTAGTTCTGAGAGTAGTTATACAAGGGGTTTTTGTCTTGGTTTGGGTATGTTTCAAGGGGTGACTTGTATTGGTAAAATTTTCTTATAGTGGAAAAAAGAAAACTCTCATGGAGGAAGACAAAATTTACCAAACCAAGTAAATTTATATATCTATTTTATTTTTCTATTTGTCAAGTATTATTTTTATCATCAAATCTGTGGGTGTAATTTGTGAATTCCTAATAAATTACATCTCATGCCTAAATTGTTTCCACTGTGTCTAACAATTGGTATCAAAGCTTTGGTTTGGGCTACAAGTTGAGATTTAATTTTTATGGATGGGTAGTGTTATTAGCAAATTACTTCATGATTCAAAATTTTGATGGCAAAGGGAATTTGACTCTTTGGCAAGTAAGGGTGGAGAATCTCTTAATTCAACAAGGCCTAGCAGTAGCATTGAAGTGAAGGTAGAAGAAGCTGATAGATATGAAGGATTTATAAAGGGGAAGATTTGACTTTATATTGCCAACAACATTATCAATAATGTTGTATAGATAAATGGATTTTGGATTTCATATGCATAACGCATGTTTGCTCCATGGAGGATTGTTTTTTATTCACTTCAATCATGGAAGACATGTAATTTGTCTTTGTGCGATTATTCTACTTGAAGAGTCATGGGTATTGGAGCGGTGAAAATCAAAATAGTTGTTGGAGTGGTGGTGTGACCTATGTCCTAAAATACGTCAAAGAATCTAATTTCCTTGTGCTAGTTGGATTCTAAGGGCTATGAATATTCACTGGAGGTGGAGTCTTGAAAGTCACATATTAGTTTGTACATGTGCATTGACTAGGATGAGTTAGTTGGTGCTAGGACCTTACTAACTTGGCATGTACAATGATATGTTTGAAGGCCAATGGAATTTGGTTTTGCGACGGAGTCATGAACAATTGCCGAGATAAGAAACCTCCTCAAGATGGAGATTATTAGGATTTGACTCAATTATCTAAAGATCAAGTTTGACTAGAATTGTGACTCTTTCTTGTGTCAAGTTTCCTAATTCTAGGCCAAGAAGGCAAGTAGTTTTCTATTATAAATAGAGGTGTTTATTTGATTACTTCAAAGAATACTTGTGGAACTCATAATACTCATAGGATAGTTATTTGGGAAAGTCTAGCATCAATCATGAATTATAGGTGACTAACCTTAGTCATAATAAATTTAGTCCTCATGACATACTTCAACAAATCTACACTGTCCATTTATTATAATCAATCACTTGCTAAATAAGTTTCATGGACCTATTACTTGTACAGCTCTTATGTATAATCTATGTGTAGTTTTTATTTAATTTAGTGAGTAAATGTGGGAAAAGAATTGCCTTTTTAGCCCTATAATTTAACTGTGTATCTTCTATTAGTCCTTAACTCATGGATTGAAACGTGTTTAGCCCAAATTTCATAACTTTTTTAACACTTCTAATCCTCCTCTCAATTTTTCATTAAAATTTGGATACAAACTATTATCTATTTATGAAAATCCCCCTAAAATTCTATCTATATATGAAAAGAAGCACAAAATATATAATGTAACCCTTAATAAAAATTAAAAATTCAATATCCACAAAAACTCTCTAAAATATATTTTTAAAATAATATATATTTATATAATATGTGGATATATATACACATCTATATTATATATATTTAAAGACACACACACAC